>JAVCKT010007396.1:0-10403 GCA_032273925.1 Rhynchotus rufescens
AACAAAAAAATGAATTCTCATATAAGATTGCCCAATCTTGGCCTTGCCACATCCTTTTAGCAGTGGGATGATTCCATTGCTGTGTCCCCTAAGTCAGATTCCCCATTGAAACTGTTCAAATCCCCTTGCTATAGAAGCAGAAGAAGTGAGGGAGAAATTGGTTTAAAGGAAATTACCAACTCATTTTATGCTGACTGCTGTATTGACTCTTTGACCTGCTTTACTGGAGTTGTTTGACAGATATATTTTCCTACAGAAAATCAAAACAGACCCTTTCAACGTGATCTCACTTTGGGAGAATAATCAGCATAACAAATTCTGATAGGATCCATTCTTTCTTGACCACAACTGAGAAAAATATTTTCAAATGTATTCCTTTGAGAAAAAGAAATGCTGCTGTTTTTATTTTGTTATTTGTCATTTTTCTTTTTGCTATACTTGATCTTGACTCCTAATAAACACTTCACGAACCAAATAACATTTTAAACAGAAAAAAATGAAATAAGAAACAGACCAAAAGCCATTTTTCAAAAATGTTTTTTCATAGGAAAATTTGGAGAGAGAAATTTGCAATTTCTAAATATGCTGTGAAATTGAATTTCCAAGTTTGGACAAGCATTCCTGATTCATCTTAGGAGGATACAGCTATATTTTAAGGGATCCCTGATAATCTGAGTTGACTTTGAACTGATGACATAGTAATAAAAGCTTTGAATTCCTGAGCCATGCAACTGCCTATTAGCAGCTCTTTAAACTCACTACATATGCACAGATACTGATCTGCTTATTACTGCAGAAATTCTAAACATAAACATTATTATGAAATCTTATTTTAGTCACCAAGAAGGGAGGAAGAATAAAACACTATATAGCCTTTCCTTGTCTTCTATTACACATGTGAGAAAAGAGTTAGACAGCCCCTTAACCTGCTCTGAGAAAAAACCAACCCATTTAGGACAAAATGATGAGAAATTATTCCAACAATGTATATTGAATGGTAATAGGAAAAGGTCATTGAGAAAGAGATGAAAGAAGAAACATTAAAACTGAGGGGGAAAAAAAAGATACAAAGAAGTGTGGCAGAGCCAGATAAATGCTTTCTCAAGAAGTGGATTTTTTTTTCTCAAAAAGTTGACAGACAGATGTCTTTACAATATTCTTCAACTCTATCAGCCAGAGAAGACCTGAGGTAATGGGCAGTCCCTCCATACTATGGTAAATAAAAGAAATCCTTCTGCATATAAGCAGCTTTGAACTACTAGCTGTTCCTTTCGGGCTCTTTTCCTACATCGTTTGAAGCAAACAACCAAGATGTTGCTCACCTAGACTACATGCCCACTTTCTCTGGCTTGTTTAGACCTCTACGTGTGGCTGCGTCTCCTCTTTCAGGAGAGGTGACAGGTTTAGTTCTGGACTGGTTGCATTCTGCAGCCTCATTTCCACTTGTGTCCAGCCAGGAATGGGATGCTGAAATGTCATTGTTTCCACTGTTGGAGGTTGACTTTTTCTTCATGCCTCATGCGGCCTTAATGGGCTTCGCCCAGAGCACACGACTCAGCTGGCAGTGAAAAGCAGGAAGCGTTTTGGCACGCATTTTCCCTTTTGTAGGGCGAGGGAGGAAGCAGACATGAGCTCTGGCTCAGCAGTCACACAATGAAAATGGGAAAAAAAGCGGCCTGGCCCTTGGCACGGCGTGCGAGCAGCCTGGCCTCTGTGCTGGACTGCCTCTACAGAGGGCCCGCTACCTGGTTTGGGTCTCAAACATATGGGAAATGTCTGCATTAAAATTCGCTTGTATGTGGTTACCCAGGCTCTGAGGCAGTGAAGTCCAAGTTTGCTGGTTTCCACGCATTCTGGATTGAACTCTTGCCTTCTAGCAAGCAAAGTGACTCCGGTTAAGCGGCTGTAACAATCTGCCATGTGGAAACCGATGCTGTAGTTGCTATTAAGAACATCTTTAAATGCCTCTTTAAATAACATCTTTAAAAAATAGCAGCATCTGTATTTACACCAAACCACCTGTACCACGTTGTTTACAAGTACAGATATTCTGGACTTGAAAACAAAAAAGGGAGATTTTAATGGTGATAATTCCAAGTAAGGAGGCCTATTTCACTAAACTGTTGGCAAACACTGGATTTAGTTCTCCCAGCTGTCTATATGCTTTCCAAGTCTTCTTCACAGTTGTGTCTAAAAGCCCCAGTTGTTAATATATCTTCATTCTACCCTCCAATACATGATTATTTTTAGCCTTATTTCATAAGAAAAGACCTAAGTTTAGAAACATTGAGGCCATAATTCTCAGTTGCATCCAAAGGATGGCTGACATAGACAGGGATGTGATGGCTAAGTTGTCTACCTATTCTAGCTTCTGAGGCTTTATTAAGGGGGTTTCTTGCAAAATCCTAGAGGTTGCAGGAGGGTTTCTCTTGCTCCTTAGCAACACAATAGCTGACCAGCAATTATCTGGCAGAAGATGCTGACGTGACAGAACTGAAACATTTTGGGGAAAAGTATTTATTTTGTTAAAATTTCCAACAACTGTTCTTCATTTTAGAAATTAGCTTGATAAAAATATCTTACATGTAAAGTCAAAACAGCAATGACAAAAGTTAAGTGCCTGAGCTGCTCTTTTGTATTTTTATTTCTTCAGATTTTTTTTGCCTTGATGAGAATTTCAACATTTTATTCTGATTTGGAAAAAGAAGAGAAGTCTTGTAAGTTTTCTAAAAAATAATGCTTTTTACAGTGATTCAAGCTGGATTTTACTCAGAAATTAGCATTTAAAATGCATCCATGAGGAGAAGAGGAGCTGCTTGTCTTCCAGACCAGATTAATTCATTGGGAAAATATCTAGGAAAATGCTATTTAAATGGATGACTGTATTGAAAAAATCCTTTCCAGCGCTGTTTTCTACTATGGAAAAACATCAAGAAGAGAAAAGTGCCATTGAGTTGTATTCTCTGATCCTCCTCATCTACACATGATCTCATTCACCCTCTTTTAAAACTATGCCCTTTTCATTAAACTAAAGCTTTCAGGTATGTGCACCTATACAAAGTAATCTCCACCACTACCTGAGTGAATGGATAAACGAAAGAGCTTCCTCTGTTGCCTATGTTATTAATTGAATGTCAGGTATCACCCTGCTCTATCAGAATACCCTTTGGTCTGCAAGATTTTCTAAAGAAGGAAAAGATCCTGTTCGATACAGGGAACTACCATGTATCAGGAACAGAAGCTTTTCTGTGACCGCTTCTGCCCATGCTGCTCTCAGCCCCTGCTGCAGACAGAATGGCAGTTCTTTCCTCTTCTGGGCTTACAACGGGCTTACAATTTATCTTTCATTCTCTCTGCCAGAACAGAATTTGTGAGGACAAAACCTGTTCTGAACGAATCATTCTTCTCAAACACGAAAAATGGCATTTTCAAAAGAGGGCAAGGTGAAATCTTGAAAGTTTTTCATTAAGGGCAGAGTATAGCTGTCTTGTCATCGGCCAAAACGATCAATGGCTAAAACTTTGGAGCTCCAAAGGGACACTTTACAAGGATAGCATTACAAGGATTTACTAGTGCTAAGCACAGACAAGATTCGTCTCTTTCTACCAGGAGACACCCTTTCTGACAGAGTATAATGGACAGCACTTATCTGAGGTAGTGTCATTCTACCACCAAATTATTCCCATTTACTGAACAGAATCTGCATAATGACATTTGACAGCATTTTCTGAGATGTAGAGGGAGAAATAATTTTAAAAAAGCCACAAACAAATGAAAAAAAAAAATGAACAAAAATACCTATCAACAGAAAATAAGACAGGTGGATGAATGGTGGAAGGACTACAAGCAATCACCTTAAACAGAAAATACAAGCAATGTAGGTACTTTGCTCATGTGTCACTCGTATGAGTCTATACAAGCCACTTTTGCAAGAGCCTGTTGTTCTGTTTTATATGACTGTTTGAGCCTCAAATCTTATTGGATTCTGCCCACAGACTTGCCATCTCTGGAAACTCCACTTAATGCAAAGTGCAAAAAGTGGCCCTTTGAGGTCTAGGCAAAGACATGGAACATAAAGAAGGTAAGAATGATTTGGCAAGCAGGGAGAGAGAGCAGAAAAGAAACATGGAAAGAAAAAAGGGAAAAAGAAATTTAAGAGAAGGGAAACAAGACAACAGAGAAGGGAAGAGTCATAGGAGAAAAGCCTAGATAAGGAAATTTGGTTTTAATTATGTTTATTGTAGTTCTTCATGCACAAAATTACAAAATGAAAACATATAAATGACTTTGCTGCAGGCATGGTAGGAAACAATCCATAAAGCAAGAAAACATTATACAGGAGCTTGTAGTGACTTACTGCATTATTCACTATGTAATAATGGTCTGAAAGAAATTAATGAGTCTTTTTTCAATTAGTATGGTATATAACTGGAAAGACTTATAAGCTTCTTTGCTGCATATTCTTTAGCTAAATAACAGATAAAAACAACCAAGAGCTTTAGAAGTTGGTTGTAAAAATAGGAAATCAGCTATGTTCTGTGCAAGTGAAACACCCCTACCCCAGAGCATCATAACAGGGAGGTTATATTAATTTAGGAGAAACCCTACACAGAAAACGCAAAGAAAACAGCAGAAAGAAGAAACAGGAAAACTGCCTTGAAATGAGATGAGAAGAAAAGGTTAAAAAATACAAATCCCAAACCACAACAAATTCGCAAATCCACATACAAAGTAGTCCCAGGCTTTCAGCTATTCAGCTGGTACAGGGAATAAACGTAACAGGAGTAGTCAAGATATGACAAGTTTTGACAGGGTAAAGTCATGCAGCTCAAAGGACTGCATTTGCCTCCCTCTTGAATAAGGTTATCTAGGACCCAAATATGACATTTTTTCTAAGACTTGCCATTTCCATTTCACATTTAGAGCTTTCCTCCATACTCTTAAACCAAGTTGATTTTATTTTCTTTCTTGGACGAAGGAAACCGCAGAAAGCCTTTTGACCTGAAGGGCTGAATGGAGTGTACTTCATATCCTCAGCAGATTTCTTTATTTCCCCCTAGAGTTTGGATGATGATCACAGAGATTTTTCATCTCATTTCCCTGCTTCTACATTTGAGCTTTTCTAACTTAGAACTCCATAGTTGTTCATCATTTCCATCTCAAATCTCTAGCTGATGGATCTTCCCCAATAGCAACTACCAAGGCCGGGATCATTGACTGGGAAAGCAAGGAGAAAATCTAGATACATATTAACTGGCAGATATTCTTTTTCCTTAAAGCACTGACAAGTGTATCTTAAAAGTTCTTTGACAAAACGTCTTTGGAGTCTGTTGAGTGTTATCCTTGCCAAACACGTTGTCACAAAGCTTCTGCCTGTTTCTAACAAAAGCCTCTAAGCTGGTTGATATGATTTCTGGCTAACAACAATAACTGAAAACTGTCAAACTATCAATACCTAGTAAAAGTACAAAATCACTCTATGGTGCCTACACTCCCAAAGGATGTGCATATCTATATGTTCACGGCTGTTTCCTGCACAGTGCCTTGGCACTGAAGCTTGAATCAGCAACACACCTGCCATGACGAGGTGCAGGGCACCTCTCACAAGGAGTTTTACAAGTCCTCAGCCTACAGCAGTTAGCTGGCACAGCATGCTGGCAAAGCTCGGGCCAGCCCAGGATTACCCGCATAGACATACAGTACATCTTTCATACAATTATCTCCTATGCTCATTAAATGCCCTTGTCTGATTGACCTCTCAAACACAACTGTTGCAGGCTACATTCTGGAACAGTCTGTCTCCTCTTATGTTCTTAACCTGCTAGAATAATACTGCATTTCTCTCTTAAAATGGTCTATCAGAGCAAAAATGTGTCCATGGAAACCTTACTTGCTTTATACCAGCTATGTAATCTGTTGCCACACTTTCACAACAGATTTGCTACCAGTGCTTATTCCTTTGGAATGAAACACTAAACTTGTCTGGAGATGTTCTGAGTTATTCAGAGACAACATGTACAAAGATAAGTCAGGGCATGAGATGTACCTCGGTATGGAAGCCAACATGGTATGTAAGAGTGAATGATGCTTGTGTGGCTCTGTGGGAGAGCTGGTCTCAATCTGTGCGAATAACTCCAAATTTGATAATACCCAATTAAGATGTGCAAGGTGATTTAACATTAACAACGGCAGTTAGGGAATATTTTGATATTGTAGCTGTCTTAGCCTCACTTATTGTGAATACACTATTATGATTTGAAGTCACCTCCACCTCACAGTTGAAGGTGCAGTTTTGGGGACACACATATCTGATAACACCTGGATAGCTAATTACCTCATTATGCCTATCAAGGAAGTAGTTAGATGACTAAATATCATTAAGTATGGCTCAGGAGTTGCAGCTGGGAAACTATAGGTGGAAGCTGGATAGACTAGTTAATTACAGATTCCAGTTAATTCAAATTCTGGTCAATTACAGATTTGTTATAAATTTTTCACAGAATAAAGGCATTTTCACCACAGAGTATTTGTACCTTACGACCATTTTTGCCTTCCTCAGAAGTCTGGCACAGACAAGATTTGTGAACTATTAGTGGAGCCTGACTTGAAAATGACGGGCCTAGTTCTGGTTGCCCGTCACTCCAATATTGCTCATGTGAATATGATTTATAGTCTGAATCTGAGTCTGAAAATGGGCATACTGAAATGGCCATATGATTTTTATAATCCTCACCCACCAAGTAGTCATGCTTTGCTAAAAACACATACATCTCTTACTCATGGACCTATTGAGAGAATTTTCCCCTGGAATCCAGGGGAATGGATTCCAGGGAGTATGGGGCCTGGGTGACAAAGTAGACGTAGACCAAAATATGGCAGAACTGAGCTAGTACTGGCCTTCACAGAGTCCAAGAGCTTGTCCATCAACACTGCAATGACAGGGACTCCACATTTGAATCACCATTCAGGCATATTTTTGTGGTAGGTAAAAGAAGGCAACATATTTCTGTTGTAGGTAAAAATGGGAGCCAAAGTGATTCTAACTGAAGTCATTTATATAATCATTGGATGACATAGTCAGCTGAACTCTCATGTTCTTGTAAAATATGGGAAAATCTTTTAAAATCACAAAATCTCTCAAAAAAAAAAGAGAAAATTGGCTTTGACCCAGCTATAGTCCTTGGCAGACTTGAGGAGGCATTTTAATTTGAAGATTTTCGTCACAAAAGCAAAGTTCCATGTGCCAAAATGCAATCTAAAGATTTGAAAAGAAGAGAACTACCTTTCTAAACCATCACAGGTTGACCAGTTTGATCCATGGAGCAAGATTTTTTTGCTTATGAATGACATGTTTCTATTTAAATGAGCTCAAAATCTTCTTTATGCTATCTTTATTTTAAAATCAGATTTATTAGCATTTTTTCCCTGAAGCAACTTACAGCTCTATGTCATCCCAGTTGGTGTCTGACTTTAAGCTGTCAGTAATGCAGCCCTGCAATATGTTTTTAAGTTGAATTATATATATCTTATATTTAAATGAGTTTAGAATTGTGTACAGAGCCTTGTTTTTTAAACACTTGTTCTCTTTCTGCAGATCGTGCACACGTGCACAGTTTGTTAGGAATCCAAGAATTTTGTAATTCTTCTACTCCTACAGAACATGACTAAATATTCAGCAATGTTTCAAATTAAGTTTGTGCCCCACCCTAGTGGATCAGCTCTTCAAACAGCCTGCATTCCTTTACCTGGGAGTGGAAGGAAATCATGAAAAAAAGTAAATAAAGGAGTGAGATGGAAAGCATTTTTGCTGTGTGATTATCCTGATTCTCAACGTATATTCCCTGAGAAATAGGAGATTAGGAGCGGTGCTAGAAATGCTCCTCAGTTATGGTAGGGAAAAATCGCCCAGTTCTACATCTAGTGCTCATATTGACCAGTATCTTGCTCTAGTAAGTCCATTCAGTCCAGAGGGAGACATCCCAATGCCTTATGTTTTAAAAGCATAACAAATATGAATGAGATGATCCCCACAACATAATTGTGTAAAGCTCTTACTGGGGGTTGTAGCAGAGGAGACAGAGTTTTCAGGGCATCTTCCCTCCCAGTCTGCAGAAGAGCGTTTCTCACACTCAGCTGTTCTTCTCTGAAATACTCTTTCAGGTAGCACTATGCCTAAGATCCAGCAAGTTTCTGGCTCCCAATTTAATTCTTATATGTAACTTTTTTGGATTGTGGGAGGAGAGTCATGTCTGCACCCATGTGCTTATTTGAAAGTCTTCATCCATCAAATCAGATTAATTCAGACCACTTCAGATTTACTAGGACAATATCTCAATGGTCAGACTTCACCTCCAAGTGATCTGGATGAAACAATTCAGGAATTTTGCAAGATTTTCTCTTTCTTTGAACTGTAATGAATTTATTCCCACAAACCAGGCTAGTAGCAGAGAAATTAGTGAATTTTGCCACATGGCAATTAAGCCACAGTAATGGCTTAATGCATGTTTCATATTTTTCCATCTAGTTCAAGACGAAACTCACATGTTTATCAGTCATACATGGAAGTGTTATTGCTCTTCAACAGAGATTTTTCAAGAGTAGAAACACTAAAGAGATAGTTTGCCCTCCACACACCATCTGAATCACTCATTCTACTTTTTAAATGTTGCTATGTAATGATGACACAGCAAATTGCACCCTTGGCAAACAAAAAGATAAGTTAGCAATGGTGCCTTCCTAAGGGCCTGCTGGTACTCCAGCTCTTCAGACACAATCTCTAATTTCCAGTTTTAAAGCTTGAAAAGAAGGGAGTGTGTTGCACAAATATATACCACTCCTGATGATACAATAGCAGATGTTTTACATCATCTTACATCTGGTTCTTACGGCAAAAATCTTTGGTAGTATCTATACGTGTATATTAATGAAGCTGGGAGACCGGGCTAACCCCTAAATCCTCTGCACCTACAAAAAGAAGCACATATAAGTGAGGGAAACTCCACTTCACAGCATATGCTGCTTCTAACTTACTTCTACTTGACATTGATGGATGCATTCAAGTATTTACAAGCTGCCTGGTGGGATGACTCAGAAAGTTTGAAAGAAACAGCGCGGCTGACACCCCTGCTTGAAGGGGGAGGAAGTGGGAGGGAAAGATTGCCTTGAGATCAGAGTCTGCGGTTTTTTAAAATGCTGCTGCTTCACGAGCCCACTCTTTGTGCTGGAGTAATTATGTGGGTGTGCTAGAGAGAAAAAAAAAAAAGGCAGCTTGAGAAAGGTCTGACTGTGAGAAAACCTGAATTTTAAAAGCCCAAAGAAGTGGGACAGCTCAGAAGCTGTAAGGAGGATTGATGAGCAGCGTTTCCAAGTGCCTAGTTTATATCCCGGTTGCTGGGATGGTCCTGCAACACGTTGGTGCACCATTCAGCCACCCCTGGGGACAAGCTCACCTCTCCATTGCCTCTACAGCTGCTGCGTCACCCCAACATGGAACATCACATGAGATCCAAACTGGCCCATTTCTCCCTAGCATGAAGCCTGCTTTAGCTGAAGGTTCCTGTGACAACACGAATGTGAGCAGAGGTGGGTGACTGGTGGGCCAAAACGTCATCCTGGCCATTGCCACTTCTGCTGCTGAGCCCATGCCTGGGGGAAGGTGTGAGCATGGCCCCGTAGCCTTGCTGTGGTGCCTCCCAACAGCAGGCCTAGGCACTGGAGGCAGGCAGGACCCGCAGCACAGCACCGAGCAGCTGCACGGGAGAGAGCGTCTGTCATGGCCGAGTTTTTTTTAATGAGCAGAAAGCAGAAAGAAATGTGCATCCTGTTCTACAAACGGCCATTTTTGAGCTGAAGGGCAGGAAATAGCTGCCTCAAGCTGGGCAGGTGCTCCCATGAGCCTTCGTACTTAGCCCTTTCTCTCATTTTCCTGATAGTTCACGTGCACATGCTCCTGACTGAGCAACAATTTAGACAAAAAGCCTGAAAAACTGGCATTCTTCCAGCATCCATGCAAGAGTGATCCACCTCCACCTTCCCTTATCCCACCTCGTCATGCCACAGCACTCGGCGGGGTGGTGTCTCTGTGAAGCCAGCGGTGAAATGTAGTGAAAGCTTGGACTCCAACCCCACATCCAAGATGGCAATCATTATATTTGGATGAGTGTCCATTGGGGAAAGGAGAAGAAGTGTTTTTTTACCCAGTGGCACTGGGAAAAAGGCTGAAACAGGTAGCTTCCCAACACTGAGTAAGCGGAGGAAAAGACTAACTCAAATGAAGAATGTATGTTGTCCCTCAACTCAGGCTCAATGAGGATTTAAAGTACACCTTCACAAAACAGCAATCGAGGAGCTGATCTTTTCTTTTTTTTTCCTTCTTTTTTTTTTTTTTTTTTTTTCATTTATAT
>JAVCKT010007396.1:23376-45951 GCA_032273925.1 Rhynchotus rufescens
TTTCATTTGCAGTCTCTTATATATGTTTCTTACCTCTGTCAGAAATGAAAGTTTTTTGGAGTAAAGGTTTTGTCTCATCTTTGTCAAAAACACACAACAACAATTTTTGAGGCAAAAGTAATTCTAAAATTAAACCAGAAGTAAACTGCAACCTGAATCATTTTTGACAGACTGGACAATTGATAGTAGTTTTGCCTGTAAGGTCACAAGCTCAGCTTCTTATTCAAGGTAGATCAAAAGTACTCCCAAAATAAGCTTTCCTATAGTACTTCTGTTGAAACCATAAAAAGAATTGGAGATGAAAAATCTTCAAAGTCTTTGTGCCAAAGCAAGAGGTCAAAGTGCTTGTATAAATTGGTAAGGAAGTCGTGTTTTATCAGTGATATTGCAGTTATGGAGGCTTGATTTCTCTTTGTAGGACAAGGTTCTCCCGTTGATGGAGAACCCACCAGACACAGAAAGAAAGGGATCTTTGTCTGAATGCCACGTGTGCCTCGTGATGGCCCAATATACCCAGGGCCACTGTCTCCTGGCTCTCCCAGCTGTTACTGAGCTCCGCTCCTCTGAGATGGAGCTTTCCAGGCAGCTCCAGCTCCTCACCCAAACATGCAATAGCAACCTTCAAAAGGCATGGACATGTTCAGAGGCAAAATAATAATGAAAAAAAGATTTAAAAAAAAAAAGGAAAAGAAATAAAAAGAAAAAACAAGGAAGAGCAAAATACAGCCCCCCTGGGCAGTGCTTGGCCCAACTATTCTCAGTACAAGACTATTTCTGGATTACAGCAGGTATCTTTCTCAGAGTTGAAGGGCCCTCAAATACTTTTTTTTTCCTGACATCTCAAATAGAAAGTTAAAAATAAATGAAATAAATCAAAGCCTTTTGGCTGCTACTGTTTCAACTGATTCTTCCTTTAGCAAAACATGGGCTTGATATTGTGCCTGAGAGTTCTTCATGAGGGAAGAAGGCCTTCTCTACACAAAATTTTGCAAAGACAGATTTACTTCTTTATAACTTTGAGTAACCTTTTGCTTTTGAATGCCTCTGTTTCCCACTTACTTGTGAGTATCTAAAATAGGTCTTTCAAGACACAAGAGACAACCTAACAAGCATAAGCACTGCAAGGCCACTTGGAGAGATTTTACAAATGCTTCCAGAGCAACCTGGGAGGACACTGCCACTCAAAGGAGACCCCAGACAAAGCAGGGGACAGCTCTGCTCCTGGAAATGGACACAAAATCTTCCAGAATAAAAGAGACACCTTAATTTTCAGATGTATGTGGGTACCTGAACCTACGGTTTCAGCAGCTGTATTATTAGGTCTGAGAGAAAATCTAGAGGCAAAATAAGGTGAACTGATTGACTTTGATTTTACAGGGATGATCTTACCTCAATCACGCAGTATAGGGATTAACTGGATGTTTAAGTAATCTTGATCAATGAATGGATGGATAAATATCCTCAGTAGAGGGGAAGAAAATAATTACTCACATTAAAATGGTATAAAATTCTTGGTTTATCAGGGAAAAATGTACAGAAGGGGAAAGAGGCTTGGAATGCTGGAGGAGAGGTAAAAAACTGAATATGACTTCCAAGACAGAGAGAAGGAGACAACAAGTAAGGAGCAGAGATGAAAAAACCTAACCACAACATAGTTCTCTCAAAAGAATTTAATTCATCTCTTCCAGAGAGCAGAAATTTAGCTGTACCTCCAAGGCGGAAGCTAAGAGTCTTGGATAAGCTCATTGCTCTGTTAGTTCAGAGCCAGCAAAAGAAACTGTTGAGTAGATGAACTTCCTTGTCACTATAGGAAGGCAGGGGTAATCATTTATAGATGGTTCAAAAAGAACTAAACAATTATGTGAGAACACAAATATTCAACACAGTACATGTAGGGGAAGTCTTCTCATGCTACCCGTACTTTTGCAAGAGTCGTGTTTCCACAAGTGCTGTTAATACAGTCAGAAACTGTGTAAGAAGTTCATTGATTTTGCCCTTAAGGCATTTCAAAGGAAAACAGAACAAACTTTTGTTAGCATGATGGCATAAAGAAGTTTATATATGGAATATTTTAATAAAAGAAGAAATGGAAGAAAACAGAGTCAAAGGTTGTTGCCCTAATGGTCAGAGGCACTATATGAAGTACACCATACCCCTAAATCTCTCTCTTCACTCAAAACGGAGAAAGTCTGACAGGGATTTTCCATCAACAAAAGATACAAATCTCAATAAGCAATTTGAGAAACAGAAGTAGATGAAGAAACTTTGAAATTTGAGGATAAGATGATAATAAGGACAACATCAATTTGTTGACAGAGACACGACCCCCCTCCCCAAGCACACTATTCATTCAGTCCTCCCAAAATTTTATAGCCAAAGTCAGGAGGTGACATCTTCTACCTCATGCACACTAACAAAAACTAAGAAACAGCATGGTCAAGATCAAAAAGGGGCATAAGACCTAGCTTATAAATTGACTATGTACAGCTGTGTCGTCAAAAAAGGCACAGCAAATCACCTTCTTCTAAGTTGTATTCTCCTAAAGCTACAGATTAGGAAGCATGAATGGTGCATCAATTTGTGAAAAATCCAACGGCCACTAATACTTTACTTAAAGCACTATTTTGGAACTGCCTCAAAATCTCGAATGAAAGAGGAAAAAAATCCCAGCAAGGAGACGTGCCAGAACTAGTATGAAAGAGGGTCTATGTCACCATGAACTGTCCACAGACTGGACGTCACCACTTTGGACACTTTTCGGTTCAAAAGTCTACCTTAGGTTCATGCTTGTTGGTAGATGAGAGAAGGAAATCATGCCAAGTGGTGCCCTTTGAAGCCCATGCCAGCTTGGCATGGACACTGGGCCAGGCTTCATTTACAGCACTCAGGTTTGCTGGGCTCGGGGGAGGCTGACGTCAGGTTCTTTGACGTGAGAAACTGCTTGACCCTTTATCAAGGGCCACAGGCACCTCTTGCTGCCCACTGCCTGCTTGTCTGTCCAGCCAAAAGCCTGGCTGAGTCTGCGTCCAGGGCACAGAGGCGGCCTGTCTTCTTCCCTCATCCATCCTTCCTTGCAGGGAATGATGTAGACCACATCATTTCACAACCCAGGTCTAGCAGACAGGGATAACAGCACAGCCTTGGGTAGCCCTAGGCTTCCTGGCCCTTGGAAAGAAAGGCAGCAGGCCCTGTTACACCATCCTTCAATAATTTACTAGGCAGGCACTAACAGCTTCTCCCTCTGTTGCAACAAGCCAAGCAAACAGAAGCATCCATCTTTGACATTCCTGCAGGTTTTCTGTCATGGATCACTTCTGATTAATTAGAGAAACAAGTTTGAAGCAGCCTGCAGGATATTTTGTGTGTGCTTGTATCACAAAGTGAAACAGGAAACTGCATCTCCATCTCTATAAAATATGAACATAAAACTCTTTTCATTTACTGTTTCTACTTTTATAATTATATCCATATAGAAAAGAAAAAAAATGCACATTTTTTGTTATTGTGCTAACCATAAAAATGCAAAAGATTGCTTTGGTTTGTTCCCCTTACATCTCTCCCTGGTGAGTAAAGAGCCATTGCCTATCAAAATGTAAGTAACACAAACACATAGCATACAATTTTTGCTCTAGGTTTACTGCCTAGACTTTCATTAGATAAAAAATAAGCCAGGCTGCTAACCTACTACCATGTGTTACCATTGCCACAGCTGAAGACTGCTTGCAAGTTTAGATCATTGCTGACAAAGTCTCACATTGGCAAAATGCTGAAGGTGGTACTGAGCTCAGTTTGCACATTGAATGTCAATTCTAAATTATCTCAAAAAGCAATGCGGGCAGTGATGGAAACTACTGAAGATATTCACTGCTAGACTTTACTAATTCTCTTAAATTTTGCCCAAAACAGCAAGCATGTAAAATAACCTTTGAGAAAGCAACTTTCTCCCTTTTTTTTCCTCAGGAATTAGTCTAAGGCCTTGCACACTTTCCCACGCTTGCAGATTGCAGGTTATAAATGCGTGGGAGTATTGCAGTTTCGATCAGTCAGGTAGGCTGGGTTTCTGTTAGCAGGCTGCATACCTTTGAGCCCTATCAGCACACAGTGATCAGTGGAATTCCTGGCATTTTTGTCATAGCATCAGAGGCAGTACTTTACAGAGCAAATACCAATGACCTGCTGTTCTGTCAGGGCTCTGTACTTACCTTTTATTTTCAAGTCAAAGGTTAGGCCTATTTATGTAAATCCTCAGCCATGGGCCAAGTAATCTGACCTCCTGGTTTTGATTCTCCTAATTGTTTCAGGTATTTTTCTTGAAAAGTTTGGTCAGTTAAAGCTGGGGATTTTTTAAGGCACCTTTGAAGGGCTCTAGGGGCTTTCATAGCCCACCCAGTTTGCAAAGTAGAAACATCAGTGACCTGATGCCCTGGGCACTCATTTAAAATTCATTACCAGGAAATAAGGTTTTGATATATAGCCCCTCCGCTCTGAGGAATATCTTCAGGAACACATGCATGCCATTCCTTGCTTTGGATTGTGTGATCTCTGAGGCCACGTAGAGTGGCAATAATCAATTATATTCTTTTTTTCCCTTCATTTCTAATGAGAACAGTATTCAGCTATTGCATAGTTTTGACTTTGCACATGCTGGTCACTGCTTACAATTCCTCTGCTACTTCACAGATTGCTGTGTTGTTTTATTCACAAAAGGCCGTCTAAAGCTAAAGAAACTTGCTAGTTTTCAACCTTTTTTCCCTGAGATTCATCACTGGCCTTATTCTAATTTTTAAAAGCAAGGTTAATATCTTCTAAATAAGAGAAGTTTACTCTGGTTTACTCATAGTTTACTCGTATGTAAAGGAGTACAGTTATACTGGATTTTGTCCTACCACACATGAGCACAGAACCCACGTATTTCCCATATGACCAGATTAGCAGTAGATAACTCTCTTGTGGGAGTTTTTTCTCCCTTTTTCAGGTATATTAGAACTTAAAACTCTTATCAGATCTTTACTTCCTCTTCTGACCGTAGATAATTCACATCAAATACTTCTTATAATATTTTAGCATGTATTTATACACTGTTCTCATCCCCACGAAATGTAGAAAAAAAGAAAAAAAGAAAAAAAAAGATTTTTTTAAGAAAAGAAAGATCTATTTTTTAAGAAAAATGTCTGTCTTTACATGATGCTGGTAACAGAACCTGACTTATACAAAAGCAGCAGCTCTAGCCTGGAATTTGTCTTCTCCATTTTAGGTCTGTGGGGACTGAAAGTAAAATCAGAGAGCTGGAGTTTCAGATTCTGGGACATTCATTACATGCCTAATTCTCTGGGTGTATTCCTTTTAATTATTGGAATACTCATTTGTCTTTTTCATGTAGAATAGTGCAAGATTGCAAGAAACCAGGCTAAGTGAAAAACTAAATGAAAAGCACCATTTACATTCCATGTGCTATAGCCCTGAATTACAGCATTCGTTTTGTTCAACCCTCAGGTAACTACAGGTTCATTCTGAGGAAAAATAAAACAGTTCCCATGTCCGTACCGCAACAAAGCAACAAAGAAACACTGGAGGAAAATAAAGAGGGAAGATTGTGTACCTCTCTGGCAATATTAGTAGTTAAAAGATGTAGATTGGTCTAGATTTATCAGCAATTGCCAAAGCAGACAGTTAAGAGATGGAGGCTTAAAATAATGACACTGGCAGGTGGCAATAGAAGTCAAACTGCCAGAAAATGTGAACTTGCCTACTGGCCCTTAGATATTTACATCCCTTAACAAAACGTGGAACCCACACTTAGGAAAGAAATTGTTTCCTGGGACTTTTCCCCTCCTTTCATGATTTCACAGGCCACTTCTCTTGCTCATCCACAATTGCTCAACACCTCTGCAGCAACTGGAGCTGTTACACATATACATTCTCTGAACTGGAGGAGTCAGCATCTCTTGGTCGGGCAAGTTCCCAGGAAACACAATTTGAGAACCTGTGCTCTGAAGTACTGCTTCCTGTTAGCAATCCCAAGATATAAATTTCTATGGATACTTCTGAACCACTCAAAGGAGAGAACAGGGCCAAATCATTTCCACACTGAGCTCTCCTGCTTTCTTTCACATAGCCATCTTTCTGCTACAAAATGGAAATGACTGCATAAGCTACGCTGCCCAGAGTGACATTATTAATATTCATTATATAAAACACTGAAGGGAATCAGAGGTCAATAAGCACAGGCAGTGAGGCTGGAGGACAGGTAAATGGCCATACGGGAACATCCCATCAGAGCTAGACTAATCTGTTGAAAAGTAACTTCAGTCCTGCCATTTCCTTCTTACCCCCATCACAAATTCCAGCCAGCTCTTGCATGCCATCACTGGGCCTTGCAATGACCCTGCCATGAGCTGGTTCGGGGAGATAAAGCAGATAAAAAGTAACTCTGCAAAAAAAGGGCATTAGTCTTCAATCAGTTTAGCTCTCTGAACTGACTCACGACAGGATCAGACAAATATCAGTGCTGGCAAGGAGAGAGGGAGCAAGGTGCAGGGCAGAACTGTGCTAATTCTGATTTAGATAGACCTAATCTGCATTGGACGCCTATTCCTATACTAAAGGCTAAATCGGTTTGTGCAAGACCACAACTATGAAATAAGCCCACAAGCTATTGCTCACTTTTCTATTCACATAGTAAACCCCTGCTTTGGAGGAGTGCTGGGCGCACACTTTTCTGAGTCAACACATATTTTTCTTCCATGCAAGAAAAATCATCTTATTCCATATACCTCTCAGGTAAAACTGAAGCTAAGCCAAAGACCTGCTTAACCCTACATGTTTCTACTGGGCCCCCTAACAAGGTTTAATATCTGAACCCTGAGAGCTGTTCAGCAGGGCTTGAACAGCTGATCAAATCTCTGCCAACTTTCACAGCCTTGCTGAAAGACAAAAAGAGCATTCTAGTTCAGCTCTGCTGGGCTAGCTGAACCACAGCACTCCCAATGGAGTCCAGCAGGTTTTGACTCAGTGTTATTATTCTTAATCACATAGTGTTATTATTCTTAATCACATGGAAGACACAACTCTTATGTGCCTCTTTTTTGTTGTTGTTGCTTTTAAAGAATTGCATCTCATTCCTCTCCCATCCCTAGCTATTTCACAAGATTTATTTTTTAAACAGCAAGCTCTTGGATCCAACAATTCCACAGACATTTTCACTCGACTCCATACATAGCCCTTTTCTCTTTAGAGACTGAGAGCTCTTACACCACATTTGACTAAAGGATATACGACCCTTGAAAGCAACTCGGCTTTATTCCAGCACACTTTTATTTAATGTACATGCAAACCTGTCGAGAAGTCACAGATAGAGACGTAAGTCCCTTTCCACTGGTATTTCATTTATGAGTGAAAAATTTACAACATACTGCACCTCAAATGTCTACTTCCATACCACATGTTATCTCAGTCTTTTAGTTTTCCTAATTAGTCTTTGACAAGGCTTTAAATGTTGTATAAAAAGCAAGTCATCCATATGACGTAGCCAGCAGCCTGCCCATTAGCTTGGTTATTCCATTTAAACACCACTGTGATTCTCAGTGCTCTAGACAATATGTACAACACCACCAGTTAGATTTTGTTGGTCAAAGGCACAGAGAACACGTCCTGCTGCAGACTTAACATTTTATACATTTGCCAAACATAACTCAGGGACAAGACTCCATGATTAAAATCATTAACTTCGGAAGTTCCATTCATACAGCCATAACAGCAGCACCTCAGAGTGATATTCACTGTAACATTGGTACGCTCTCAGTCCTGATTCCCAGGCATTACGTCTGGCTGTGTGCTACCTACAGAACACTTAAACCTTGCTGCAACTTGTAATCTTGGTTCTGCAACCACCTAGACCACAGGATTTGCTGCACTGCACCCGGCTCCTTCCCTGTCCTCGTACACCCAAGTATTCCTGCAAAGGAAAGTGGAGCACACAGTGGTATGGTGCAACCTGGTATGTCCCAACATGCATTACAGCACCTAGACGCTATGAGTGTGAGGTACTCTGCAATGCACCCCGCAATGTACATACTATCCTCCTGTTTGGGACAATAATCTTTCAGAGAAACTTTGAGGATAACAAGGATGGAAACACCCATGTTAGCCTGAGTAAACATCCTTAATCCTGTGACACTATCCAACTCTCTTCACTCAGGCAACCTCTTTAAATCCGTATGTCCTTCCTCTAGTGCACTCTCTGGCAGTAAGCTGAATAACAGCAATCTAGCCTTTAAACAGAAGAATATGAGCAGGAGAAACAGAAGGGTTTCCAGCACCATCTCCATGCAGTTTGGCTAGAGAGTGAAATGAGGCTTCGTAGTGAGGGGTATTAAGGTCACAGTCAGTGATGGAGATGACCTACTTCAGTTTCCTTGGGAATCACTTTTGCTCTCCACCCGTTATTCAAGAGCCAGGCCTGGGAACTGACATTACTGCACTATTGTAACTGCCCCAGTAAAATCTGCCAGCCCTGACAGATTTTGGCACATCTCCTAATACCCCTGCAGCCATTCACCCCCTCAGGTTGGGCTGCTGGCATGGGAATAGACAGCGGCACATCTCTGCAAGCCCATACCAGGTCATCCTTGGCCTCTAGTACGAGCTCAGGATCATCTTGTCAGAGCAGGCTGTGGGCTGCTGCAGCATATGCAATGCAGCTATGTTAACAGCTAGACATAGATGACTTCTTTCCAAGATTTCAACAAATCAAAGAAAATATTCTACTTCCTATTACAATTACTTGATACAGCAGATATGGCACTAACCTACCAAATACAGCATTAACCTTCTCCGTTCTAGCAACCCACTCACTGATTTGCTGATACCTAGTAATTAAAAAGGTTTTCAACAGGCTGTCAAACTGGTGGGAGTGAAATGTGAGTTATCACTGCTATCGACATGAATTGGCACCCAGATTTCTGAATATATGGCATTTTTGAATATATTTAATTATGTGTATTTTTTATTGCACAGAGCATGGTTTTCCTGTATATGTGAGGTCATGGGAGGAATGATGTAGCTTCCAAAATCAAAATTCAGTCTCCAAGTGACAGCCAAAGATTTCCCAATGCCTTAAAAATGCTCCTTCCGCCAACTAGGAAGAGGGCAGTTTGTAGGATTCCCCTCAAAGGCTAGACTGTCTAAGGCAAATTTATTCCACCCATGGCTCTATGAATAAAACACAGCTCTGCATCCTATTACTTGAGATATCATACTGAAAGCAGAGATAGTTTTGAAGCTTATAGGAAACAACGAGACTTTGAAAACAGGACCTAATGCTAACTCTCACTGGATGATTCAGGATATTTCACTTATCTGCTGAGGAACCCTAACACCTGCTTTAACAGTTCATATTTTCACCTTTAAAAAGGAAGCAGATTCAGAAGTTGAGGTCTAGTCTGGATGGCAGAGAATAAATGCTTGAAATGCAACTTGAGTGAACCCTAGAGGCTCAATATACAGGAGATGCTCTTCAGCAGCGGCTGAAAATAGCAGCTCATGTCACAGAAAAGGTGGAGTACCTGTACTTTGAAGACAACTTTATAGCATTTTTTTAACCTAAGAAATAAAATAAATTTGAGAAAAGAAACTGCAATTTCATCACCAGGAATTGGCAGAATTGCAGTGCAACATTACACAGACATATTCTGTCCCTTTTGCAAGAAAACAAAATGTCCCTCCATTCATTATTACAAATGCATGCCTCACACCCCTCACTCTGAACACATAGCCCGAATTTCCTAAAATCTTCTTCTGCTTGCTCACAAATGAAGTTGCTCCCCATTTCTTTCATACTTGAACAAACAAGCCAAACAAACAAACAAAGGGGATTTTTTTTCTACATTTGTTTTCCATCTGGCTCTGAATTAATTGATTTAAACTGATAGGCCAGAGGCAGACTTTTGGTTTTCTAGGATCTTATCTTTCAGATCTTAGTTTATACAAAATGAGTAAGAGAATTCAAGTATGCTTCAATCATCAAGGCTTTCAGGGGGAAGGGAGGTATGGAGACAGTTTTGCAAAATCTGGTTTTGATTCATTTCAGAGACAAATCAGTTTTCTTCCTCTCTAGCAATGCAAGGTGTAGAACCCTTCCATCACTGGTCTCTCTTTAAAACAGGCAATATGAACTGCCACAGAAAAGCTACAGGAGTGTTCCTTTAAAAGAAAGAGGCGTTATGAAATGTTACTGAAATGTGGGAAAATAAATAACTTTTATCCCTCATGATCAATATCACTAAAGGCAAGGATACTATTAGAAGAAAAATCTGAGACAGAGCTGAAACTCCCCCTGTTGGCATCTAGTAAGAAAGCAATATCCAGAAAACATCTTTCTTGTTTTCTTCACAAGAATGCTCACAAATCATCTGGGCTTTATTTAAAATGAACAAATCTTCACGTACTTATTCCTTAATGATGATGGGAGAGGGGAGAGAAAGTAGTCAGATGCTCTAAAATCTGCATCCTTGTTTCTCACTGAGCATTATGTAAAGTAAACTGAGAGACTGAAAAGGGAAATAAGTTCAAATATCTATTCAGGTTGGTGAGGAGAAGCTGCAAAGTAAGAAGGAAGATTAACCACAGAGTGCAGTTCAGTGGAAAATCGCATGTTGAAGGAAAGGGAACCTCACGTCTTTCTGAGGATCTGGGGAGGACGGCACAGCGCTCACTCAGAAGAGATGACAGGCATTGGGCAATTCTTTTGTTAACAGCCCATAAGTTTATCCTTCCATTCACAACGCTGTAATGATACTATTAGTCAGCTTCCCTATCATAAAAAAAAAAATCCACAAATTGATATACAGAGCTGGCTGCTACCCTGTAGGTGGAAACAAAAGGAAAAAAAAAAAAAAAAAGAGAGTTAGAGGTATTAGTCTAGCCATGAGCAGAAAATGACTCTAAAGATTGATTCTCCCCAATAAGCCCACTCACTTTGCCTCATGGAGGCTACACATATTAACAGGATTCTTGAGGGACCAAGTTTCAGTCATTCTGCCATACACATTTGCTGTCACTTGGAGCAAAATTTTATAGGTCCTTCTTTCCCTTTCCCTTTTGTGTGTGTGCGTGCATGTGTGTGCTTGTCATAATTAGCTTTCTAAATCATCTTTATACACATGGATTAGGGGTAGCACAAGCAGTACTCTTCGCCTGCAGACTGAACATATGCTGTGGGTCTTCTTGTTCCTTGTATCTAATAGTTCTTCTAACTCTGGTAGCTCAGAGAAATGCATCTGAGGATGCCAGAGACAAGAGCTAACAGGACTGTTAGCATTGCAGAGCCAGTACAAGTGCAACAAAACAAATCACAGCCTATTCTGCCACGTGGGCCAAGAATATCTACATCTGCTGTCTGCTGAGCATAGAAATGTTACCTTTGACATTAACGTCAATTCCTTACAGATGCTACTGGGTAGTCAAACGTGTCTAACGTTGAGTTTGCCATATAGAAATGCAGCCAGATTGTTGTTCCAAATTTGTTGTAGAAATCATTGTAGAAATACCCACTTTATATAAAATAACATCACCATGGCACAGCTGAGTGGGAAATTTAAGTGGAAAAGCCAGCCTTGTGACATGTAAGATCTGGAAGCAAACATCCCACTCCTTTCCTGTAAAAAGCAGGAAAATGCAAAGGATTTTCCTAAACTGGGTCCTACTTATTTTTATCATGGGAGGGAGCATTTTTCATTTAGGGTCAAAATCTGCATAAATCTGTGGCTTAATGCATACTGAATGCTTTCCTTTCTCTTCAGCTGTCCTACTGACCCAAACTCAAATGGTCAAGGAGTAAAACGGTATTCAGCATAAGTGCAGATGGCAGAACCTCATTCTGTTGAATTGACCCTACATTTCTCCAGTTCTTGCTGTAGCTGTCTTAGAGTAGCAGGACGTCTGCTCTGATCTTTCTCCTCTTGTGAAATCATTATCGCAGAAAAAGCTAGCTAGTCATTAAATATTAAATGAAATTTAATTCAGTACATGCAGTTGTTCTGGCAATTCATTTTAATTCATTTTCAGGACAGAAGAATTCTGTTCCTGCTTTTTGAATAAAAATATGAAGAGACTACATAAGTGTTTTATCATCACACCAAGCAACACATATCACTTCCATCTGTTTACCCAGGGGAGGAAGAGTTAATCACAGGCACACTAGCCCACAGTGTACTACAGCATGTACAGGAAGCCAAGCTCAGACATTCTTCACATTGACATAGCCCCTGCTAGCACAGAATTTCTCTCTTCAGTGCAATGGTCCTTCAGCCTCACCTCCTCGTGATTCATGTTTACAAAGGAAGGGAGGGCACACAAGTTAACCGCTCCTGACACAGCCTTAAGTCATTCACTCACCGCTCCCCTTCTTGTGGCATTTCCACATTGGCAGTAACCACATATGTGCCTGGGCCATGACTGAAGTCTTATTTAAAATGGTGATTTTATGACGTGCCTTGCAGGAGGATGCCTGGGGATACTTCTGTGTTCCCAGAGTGTACATGCATGGAAAAAACAATGGAGAAAAAAAAAAACCAAACAGCAGCAAGGGTGGGAAGCAGGGTGTCCTACAGCTACCTGGGGCAGAAGGTGACCACTGCAGAGCCACCCTCATCATCATCTGCAGGAACATTCATTAGTCAGCTCATTGCACTCAAAGGCGTTAACCATACTTCTCTGAAAGCACGAATCTACCAGATCAACACCATCCACAGGGCAACGTGCTCACCATGTTGCCCCAGGGAAGACAGAGGAGATTCAACTAGAGCAAGGCTGTGGACAAGAGTTACAGCCAGTGCTATGTCTACATGGAGGCAGCTGATCTGGAGTTGCCTTTTGAAGAGCAATCTCCAGCTGAAGTGCAGCCTGGCACTTACCCAGGATGTGAAGCTTTCATGCATCCTCATGAGGCTGCTCACCTCTTGGAGCAGCTGTGAGAAGCAGAGGGCACCAGCTTCTCTTGCAGCACAGCAGCAGTTTCTGCAGTTGTGGTGAAACAGTGCCCTAAAGAGCAGCACTTCATTCCAAAAGGAGAATGACCATAAAGTTCAAAAATGACTTCGCTCCCATTTTTGAGCTGCTCACAATGAGCAAATGGCCCCTGTGAGCATCCCTGTCATCCCTAAGCAGAGGCCAAAGCCCTGGCCACAAAGCTGCCCAAGCATCCACTCATTTCCCAACTTTGCTTAGAAAAATAAGGCCAAACAACTACTTCTACTTTAGGATTCCTTGAGGTTTTAATGCATCTTTCATTTTTATTCTTTAGAATATATTGTATGCAGTTTCATAGGTTTTATTCTTTTCTGAATATGCTGTCTACAAATGCATTAATACTACTTTGAGACTCAAGTGCTTCAGTGGAAGCATTTCAGAGTGCAGGAAAAATAATTTTCTGGAGTGCTTCAAGAAAACTGAAAACCATATTACGTGATTTTGATTTATTGTAATATATTAAATGATTTAAATGCTTAAACTTGGAATTTTTCAAGGTTCTTCCAAATGTTCAGAGTGTGAAATATGTAGGTATTACACCTTAATGCTTTCACTAGTTTAGTCTCATGTCAAGGGCTCTAAATGATTACAATGCAACATTCAACTTCTTTGTTCATAACAGGTGAAATTCATTCAGTCTGCATAAATCCTGACTCATCAATCAGGGCAGCAAGTAGGAAATGGAGGGAAGATAAACAGCACTATTCAAAAGAAGCAGTCTAGTGAAGTGATTCAAGGCACTGAAAAACAGTTCCTGTTATGAATCATCCTCTAGAGAATTTTTTCCTTCTTCAGTAGCTAGAGAGGGAGTTTAGGAGGCTAGTCTCTCTTGGCTGAAGTAAGCCACTGAGAACTGCCCCATCAATTCCCTCATATACCCATATCTTTCTGCTTATGGTCCTTCCAGCTATGCAGCCTAATCATGGGATTCAGGGAAACAGAGGCCTTTTGGGGCAATCTTTCATTTAGGGTGAACTGTCATGTTCTTGAAGGTTATAATCATCCTTGGGAAAGGCAGAACATGATCATCAGGAAAAAAATGCAAGCAAAGGAAAAAGAGAAAAAAAGATGAATAAACAATAAAAATATCTGTGCCAAAGGACACTAGGCTTTGACCATTGTCTGTGACAGCATGACCACAAGATCTCTTCCTCATTCTTACTGCAGTAAGTGACAAAGAAAAACCCGTCTGCAAATATTTATTCAGATTTGAAATACATTTGTTCGACTGTATTTTACAGTCACTGTGTGTCTGCTTTCTTTGATCATTCAAGCTCTTACAGCCTACTGAGCTATACATTTTATGGCAAAATTCACAGTTTGCACTGCTTGGTGAGCTACAGAAGCCATTCAATCAGAGAATAGAAGTGATTTGACCGCAAATTTGCAACTGTAAATATTTATATCTAAGCATTTGTAAATGATGTGCAGTACAAGAATAATTGCCAAGTCAATTCAAAAGGCAAAACTGAATAAATTAATGGCTATGAATTATTCATACATTTTACCTTCTCATATAGCAGGTTCATTATTTCTGTGTGTAACCAGTAAGCAGCTAATATGTCTGAGTGCATTTAAAATATCGATTAGTTTTCTGGATACACTATTCAGAGCATTTAATCAGCAGAAGATTTCAATAAATATTAAACTAGCACTTGGGGAAAATATAAGAAATCTTGGTTTTAGGGATAATGCATCCTTATTCCAGAGTATAAGAAAAAGTACTTGTCATTTATCCAAAATATCAAGAGAATTCTCCATGGCTATTGAGCTCACACAAATGTAATGGCAAAGTGCTCAAGAATTAATTGGCTAGAAGTCTGCAGACTGGAAGGGTTGAATTGCAGACAGGAGGCTTGACTGATCTAGGGAGGATAAATCCATACCACATACCCTAAGAAGTTGCACTTTGCAGAGTAGTAATAATTTGCCCCAAAGGCTCTCAGAAAAATCTCACATTTCTCTTGTAGGGTAAAAAAAATACAAAAGACATTTCTTATACCTGGAAAAGCCAATAGCTGTGACGGAAAGCTCTGGAAATGGTACAGAGGTAGGAAATGACAGCAGCTCCTGGAGCATTTGGCTGGTCCAATGCAAGATGGGATTCACAGATAGCCCAGGAGTGACAACGTGGCATAATAGATGTGTCTGCACTGCCCATGGCCCCCAACACGTTTCAGGAACCAGCTGCCCCTGCCTTTGGCCGCCCATGGGCTATGTGCACTACTTCTTGGGCAACTGTTCAGAACAGAAGTGCTGTAAATCTATTTAGTTTGTGTACTACTGCTAGGAGGAAAAAAAAAGAAAAATAATATCTCTGGGAGACATTTTCCTGGTTACTGAGGTGAAAGTACCAGGTAAAAGTACCAGGAACAAGATTTGAAATGGATGGAGGGTTTGTCAGCTAAAGTTGCTTAGACATGCTTTTAAAGCCTTACAGAGAACTTGGTTGATGATAATGGTTTTACATTAGATTCTCTTATCCCAATTATTTCACTTATTTTCTCATGTCTTGTTAACTGCATATACATTTGCATTAGAGAACATTAGCTCATTTAACTACAGCTGCAGAAAAAGCCTTAGGTTCAGAAGGACATACCACTATACCATTAACTTCTACAGCAACTTCAAAAATCGGTCTGAAGATGAGAGCTTCTGTTTATACTCCAACCTTAAAGATTGCATTATAGTTTATGGAGGTGTACATCTGCTCTGCTTATAAACTTCAAGTATGCAAAAATTTCCATATAGGATACATTTACCACCCTAAGCAAAGCACTGAGCACAGAGTGCAGCATAGGGGATTTCCATGGACAGACAAAATGCAGTAGCTAACATATTTCTAAAGCTAGCCTGTTTCTCAACATATTGCTGGATTATGATGATGCTTTCAGATTAGCAAGGGTAAATTTATCATTGTGCACAAATCTATATGGAATTTGAACTAGATATACAGCTCCATCACTAGCATCATTTGAGGCAAATGATACAAGAGCACACCTTCTGTATTGCATGCCAGGCAAGCAGTTGAGCATCTGTAGCTGTGATGGTGTTTTTTTCATTTTTGAGAAACTATGGGAAATATCTGTACTTGACGCACTTTAAGAAAAGACAAAAATAGAGTTTATGTACAGAACGAGCAGTCAGTGCAAATCTGTTCCTAGCTGGTCCGTACTACTGTAAATAAAGTGCAGATTTAGGTGAATTCAACTTCAGAATCTGGATCAAGACATGTTCATAATCAAACTACATGTCAGTTGAGTCATTTGGATGGAAATAGCCACAAAACACTACCTCAGCGTGGGGTGGTTTTCTTTGAGTTCTCCATAGATAATGGGAGTCCTACAGAAACATCCTGGGTAGTTCTCTACAGAATATTCCTCTCTCCACTGAAACTATTGACTCTCACAGAGGAAATTTAAAGAAACTAGGCTTGTCATGCTACAAAACAGTTTGTGAGCTGTTATGTTGGCCCTGAATCAGATAGATAGAATTTGGGGATGTCTTTGAGCTGACTTTCACAGGCCAATCTACCTAGCTGAATGCTTCATCTTATTTTACTATATAAGAGTTATCTATAATGAAGGAGTTTGATTTGTAAAAATAAATGGAGCAACTGTGCAAAGAATAATTGGCCATCAGACCTAAAAGAGGCATTTATCAAAGAATAACTGGTAAAGGCCTCTCAAGTCTCCTGAATTATTCAAATCTCAGTATCATCCCGGCGTGATATTTCCATTTTTTGCAACAATGCCATGTTGCTGACTAACAGCTATTGTTGTTCTACTCTCCATCCTCCTCTGCTGTATGGCAGCTTAGCAGACACTCCCCATTTGGCAGTTCATCTCTCCTTCCTAAATGTAACAGCTGGTGCATTAAACATCCTTTTGTTTATCTCTGCTCGTCTCTCTGTCTGATGACATTCATTCTGAACTCTGATCATGTCCTTCCAAAGATCCTGCAACACCAAAAACTGCAGTGTCAAATTTTATAAGAATCTATTCCATCTGTCAAACTGATGCAAAAATGAGAGACATCCTTGCATCTCATTTTACATAAGAAGTAGCATAAGATGTATTAGGTACTTTCTAGCTTGATGGCATTGACTGTCTTCTTTTCTTTGAGATTAATTTCTAGCCATTTGTGAAACTGGCTGACAACATTTGTCTTTAGACAGTCTCATGAGTGAAACAAAAAAATATGGTCATATGGCACACAGAGAAGTTATATTTTACATCTAGTCCAGAGACCATTCATGGCAGGAATGTAAGAAATATATCTGGCTGAATCTGATTTGCCAATGCCTTTGAGTTTGTAAATCCCCAGTTTAAAAAATGGACCATATTCTGTCATCATTGACTTAAGGGGGATTTCATTCACAGAAAATGTGAGCAACTGCCAGGGCTGAACATGTTGCATGTTCACTTGAAGAGGAAACAGAGAGGACATTCAGTTTTATTCTTGAACCTGGGAAAGTGCTGCATAATCAAGGAACAAACAAGACTTCCAAATAACTGTAAGTCATTATTACTGTATTTTAATGACAAAGCACACAGGTAACATTAGTACAGGTCCTTCGCTGGACTCTTCCTATCAAGAACCATTCTGTCCATGTGTCCTCATCAAAGGAAATGATAGAGGCAGGCTCTTCTCTCTGTGTCTCAAGTCTATACAGCAAAAGGGGAGGTTGAAGCTCCAGATAAGCATTTGAAAAGCATCATGAAAAGCATTACATCTTTTTAAAGTTTCACCTTTGTTTCAGGGCATAGCACAGCAAATCTCTGGAGCACTTCCTTATTTTCTTCAGCTTGAGATCAGCAATATGAAGTGGAAACTTGCAGTTCCTGATGAAAACTAGAGAGATTTTAAGTTTCCAGAGATGTGTATTCACTTGGTTTAGTTCAGATTTTGGGAAGATTTTCTGAACATTAGCTATCACCAGGAACCACAGCAGCAGTTTTTACTCACCTGTTTTCCCACTGACATTACTATCAGTCTTCAAATACACTAGACCTATCTGGGCTTTGTTGGTGCCTTGGGGGTAATGTCCCACAGCCTTCTTTCTTGGGTTGGCCATCTTAAGTTCCCCTGTCCCAGAGCTATGAAACTTGAGAATATTTCCCAAGTTTAGTGTTTCACATTTGCTCGCCATAGTACTGCTTCTGTACACCCTGCTATATCTCCTACACTACCATTACCACCACTCCTCACTCCTTTCCAAGGCAGACATGGGTGAGCCTACCTTTATAACATTTATAACCAGTTCTCTGCCTATAGTCCTTTCTTTTTGCACTTTTTTCAGCTTTTCCAGGATGGAGATCCACAGAAAAGGTACAAAGATAAATGACTCCTAAGTATCTTACCAACAGCAGATTGCTCTAAGAAGACAGTTGTATCTACTGAAACAAGTGCTCCTCGGATTCATCTCCCATTCCTTCATTCCCATTTTTCATTCCTTCTGCTGAAGCTATATGAAGTCACAGTCTCTGCAAAGAAAGGACTTGGCCTTATCTTTCCAAAAGAGCACCTAACAGGCTTTGATGCAATATCACAATATTTTGCTTCAACAAAATATCCTTTCCCTACAGACACAATGCAAGAACCCAAACTACAATGAAAGACTTCAATGCTGTAGATGGTTAGTTAATAACTGGTGCATGCTCACTAAAGACTGAGCCAGAGCTGAGAATATTTGCCTAACCATTAATTTTTGGAATTACTGAAAAGTAGTTTCAAAACCACTAAGAATCACAGCACTGAGCTGAAAAGGAACAAGAGTCTTACTTCACTATGGATACAAGTGATGTGGACTCAGGACAAGTAAAAATAGAGAACTTTATAGTTTTGGACAGACTAGCTCATTTACTAATATTTAAAATGTACTAAATTGTAATCAAAGTACAAGGCATCTTGGTCTGCTTTTTGCTGGAATACAAGAATTGTGGAAGTATTGATTGTTTCTTAGTTGATTTTTATGCCTGTGCATCACCAGTGGCATCAATAGAACAGTGAAGTATGCTGATAATGATAACGATTGCAAGATATGCACACAAACTTTTATAAATGCTGAGATAATTACTATTCTGCACCAGAACCAATGTCAGTCAAAACATCCCTCTGATTGAGCACAAACAGTGTTCATATGATCTAGATTATGAAAGTGCTTGGACACTTCATTGCCAGAGATTTCAATGAGCTTTAGGTATTTGACTGTCTCTATCAATGTGGATCCCTGAGTTCAGCTAACCAACAGCCATGGAGTAGAATCAGCCCTAGTGGAATGTCGATGGGTATTTGATCTCCTTCCAGTCTCAGCACCTCTCACCTCTCTATTTACCATCTTTCCTTCCCTGCAGCCATCAAAGTCTTGTGCAAGGTCTGAGCAGAAAAAGCCCACGAGGCACAGTGAACTGCACAGCTGAAGAGAGACAGGAAGGATTTTCTCTAGTGCCATCTCGCACATTTTCTTTACCATAGAACAAAAAGAACTGCTATAGCAGACTTAACTAAAGATTCGGCCAGCTCAGTAACCTGACTCAGACAGTGAAAATGTGCCTAGGGAAGGATATAGAAACAAGGCAAATACAATCCGTTATTTCTTCGACATGCTCTCCCAGCTTCCTGCAATTTCTTGAAACAAAAGCAGTATTTATTTGATAGTCCTTGACAAGATCTTCTTTCATGATGCATCCAATTGCTTTCTGAATGTTGACTTAAGCATCCATTGTGCCCTGTGACAGAGAGGGTCACACTTAATTATGATGCAGAATGCCAACTCTTTCCAGAAAGTAAGAGCTTAACTGTTGCTTCTACTTTCCCCAGCCTGATGGGCCTCTTGAGTCCTACTTTATTTTTCAGAACTGAGACATAAATAGTAAAATCATACTTTAAAATTATACACTGGAAACACATGCTTTTATTTAAGAACCTGAATTTAAGGGTTAAGTTCATCTCCTCAATGTGTTCAGACAGTTGCAAGCAATTCCAGCTCAGAAGCCCTGATATTTGATCAATATTTTGTCACAGATAAGTAAGTAAGTTCTTCTTCTCTTGCTTCCTTTGCTACCCATAAAAGGAGACCCAAGAAAACTTTCTGAAAAACAAAAAATTGATACATTGCCATGAAGTGTATCCATTTTAATGAGTCAGTATTTTTGGCAAAAAAAAAACCCAAATCTATTTAATGAGGAATTTCAAAGTAGTTCTAATGAATGACTTAACTAGACTCCCCAGGCTTTGCTCACAGTTCAGTATATGCACTAATCTCTGCCTGATGGCATTTGGCTTAGTTTTGTATCACTTAAAAATAAACAAAAGGTTTGCCAATGGCTTCAATGAGCGCAGATTCAGCTATAAAGAAATCAAGACATTTTCTTCTGGAAAACAGTAGCTTTGTGTTGAAACAGAAAGCATATCCAGAGGAAGAGAAAGCAGCATGACTTGTGGAAACAATTTGTTATCTCAAAACATCCTGCCTTTTGAAATAGAGGAGGTGTAATTAAAATGAAGAGATTGAAAAAAATATCTCTGAGCACACAAATTACCAGCTTTGGAAGCAGTCCCTATAGCACAGGAGAGGAGGCAGGAAAATAGATAAGGCACTGAAGAGTACAGGTCATCTTGTAGATGGATAAGAGAGGGCCATACAGCAGTGTCTGTCTGGTGTCCCATTGCTGTCCAGCATCAGCTTGGTTCACACACAGTGGCTGATTTTCATTTACCTGCATCATCTAGGGAAAGTCCAATGAGGAAATGATAAAAGAATTATGTTTCCTGAAGTCCTTTGTGTCAGTTTTCAATGAAAAGCAAGGAGCAGAGAGTTGCTGCGTTTCTGATGCATGAAGTTCAAGACGGATGGTTCAGCAGTTTGCAACTTTTTTTTTCTAGCTTTATCTTACACAAGAAATACATTATGCCACTTTCTGAAACGTTTCACTAATGTTTCTTGAGCACTATAAAGTGAATGATTTTCTTTACCCTGACACACACAGACCTGAATTCTTCTTTAACCTTTCCATAGGATGTGATCTCCTCTCATGCTATAAAGGTCTCTATTTTGCTAGGGGTTTCTTGTTTCCTGCTACTTCATAGCTCCACAGATAAATAACTGATGACTTGCAAGAAAAAGAAAGGAAGTTAAAATGCCAAAGGAACAACAGAAGCATCTCTTTTATCCTAACATATACCAGGTTATCTCTAGATTGCTGTACAATTGCCTCATATTTAAGGAAACCTGAGGAGAAATCAAGCAGTTCATACGCAGTCCATGATTCTGTATTAGATTGTATTTAAATCATATTTGAAGTCCATTATAGCTAGAATATGATCATACCATGCATAGATATTCATATCAGTTGTGCAGTAACACAGCTCCTTCACTGCTCTGCATAGTGGCGACCATGTGCTCAAAAAATGCATTCAAAGATGGAGAAGAGAATCACAGAATCACAGAATATTCAAGGTTGGAAGGACCTCTAGAGATCATCTAGTCCAACCTTCCTGCTCAAGCAGGCACACCTGCAGCATGTGGCACAGGGTGGCATCCAGGCGGGTTTTGAAGACCTCCAGAGAAGGAGACTCCACAACCTCCCTGGGCAGCCTGTTCCAGGGCTCTGTCAGAAAAGGTGACACATGAAAATAGAGGGACTCAGAATGAAAAAAAAAGAAAAAAGAGTGATGTTTTCCATCCCTGTGACTGAAATATGACTACCCCAGGTCATATTTCTCAAGTCCTGGAGACATAAACATGTCCAGGCGCTTTGATGGGGGCCACATCCTCCCATGAGCACTACCAGACACTTGCTCTCCGTTGGTGATCCCAAAAGCCCATGCTTGCTTGGCTTCCTCCCTCCAGTGAGTAATACCCAACAGGTGAAGCAACCAGAGCTAAATGAACACTCAAATGGCTTTATTCTTTATTTTGGCATCTCTGTAAGTCAGTTTGAGAGCTATAAAGGGAAATAAATCACTTACATTTGACATAAGAAAAATAGCTATACTATATGCTATTTCTATAGCATATACTTATATACTATAGCCAATTACTGGCTGTAAACAGCTGTACCAAGTGAGAGAGATGACAGGCAAAGGGCTGGACAGCTTCTCCTCTTTATCTGGGCTCTACATCCAGACCATTAGCCACACCATGTCACATACCTTTAATTTGCGCTCAAAGATATTTTACCTAATAATTTGCTAAGGAAGGTAAATAGACCAATTACTTCAGAGCACTATAAGCAATCTCCCCATTAAAGTGACTTTTCACATATTTTCAGGAATTAATTCATCAAATATTTATAGAATTTATTTCACTGATTAAAAAAATCATCTAAAATGCCAGTGTGCGTGGTGTTTCTGAAAACTGCTTTGCCACTTTTGCACAGTTCTATGAAAATAGTGTTTATGGAAAGGTATATGAGGACCCAATAAGAGAATGTGACCTTATTCTTACACTGAGAACACTCTGCGCCCCACAGAGCTTACAGACACAATGCAAAAGCATCTGACCCAAACATTTTTAACATGATTCTTTTTTGCTGCAGTTTATCT
>JAVCKT010007399.1:5098-21529 GCA_032273925.1 Rhynchotus rufescens
TCTTGTGCAACAATTAAAAGTTGAAGGCTAAAATAAAATTATGTTAAAACAGCAATTATCTTGCAGACATTCTACAAACAATGCAAGGTAGTAGAGAATCAGACCCTCAGTTTTCTGAAAGCTAGTGCATGCAATGAAATGTAATCTTCCAGAAGTCTGATATGGAGAGGTCTCAAGAACTTCACTGTTCCTAGAGATCTCTAGGTGTACAATTTAATCACACTTCCAAGTTGGTCTTTGCTATGATGCTCGCAGGATTTGGGGAACAGAAAATAACTGGTCAAACTGAAGAATTCTTCATTACTAGCTCTATACAATCTAGAAGAGAAAGTAAGACTAAAAAAGTACTATAATGAAATCAATCTAACACATGTAATCACTTTGCACACCTTCACAGAAATTTGCAACTATGACCCTTTCATTTGTGCAGATGATTAGTTAGTATAGCTCAAAGCCCTTAGAGATGTTTATTATCTTTTTTTTCCCCCCTACTGAAAAAGGGCCCGAAACACAAACCTACAAATTATAAACAGGGCAAAATAAGATAACCCAGCCCTACATCACAATCCTCACTTGATCAGAGCTACTTTCATTACGATTTGTTTACAAATTATCCACTTCTAGATTATGTAGAGAAGTTAGGTTGAAGCCATTATACATAAAGTCAATGACACCGTAGACCAAAATGAACAAAAATAACCTCAACACATGCAAAAATCACCACAACCTTTAACTGCAGTGAAGCAACAACCACCAAAATAGGCATTCTGAACTTCAGATGCTAACTCTCAGAAGGCCGAAATACAGTTTCCAGAGAACTTAAGAATCAATTTATACTCTCTCAATTCAGAACAGATAGCCTTTTAAGAATATGTTTTATGTATACTGTTGTCAGATTTTAATTTGTTTTTAGGTTACGCCAAATATTTTTTATAAGGTTGTCCTCAGTATGAGGACACCAATTCAAAGCATACGCAGAAACACTAGTGAGGTGTTTTGCAATAAAATTTACATAAGTATAAAAGCAACAAACAGAATTGCTATTGCTGTACAGCTAGAGAGCTATTTTGCTGTATTTGGACAAAAAGTGTGATGCTGTAATTATGAGGTAGTGGTGGTTTAAGAGGAAGTAAAAACTTTGTAAACAGATTTTCATTTGAAACAAGGCTTATAAATAAGAGCAAAGCCAAACACAATACAGCCAAGCAATCACAGTCCCCTTTTTACATAACTACTTAATATTCTCAAACAGCACCACCATAATCCACCCGTCTCTTTGAAGACTCAAAACTCACCACAACCAAGATCTATTGCATCAAATAACTGTATTCAAGTACTAATTTACTAAATTTCTTTCAGTTTGACCCACAGAGGATTTGCATCCAATTTTCTGAGGTTGTTTTGACATCAATAAGTTAGCACACTTTTGAAGCACAGAATTTTATAAAATGAATATTTTTCAACTTTTCTGAATCTTACAATAAAACAGTATACTTTGCTCCACTGATCCGAATTTTCAGCAATCTAAAAATTAAATAAAATTTTTTTAGCCACATTCAAGTTGCCACAATGGTACTGAGAAAGATCACAACAAATGTAACTAATGACTCGCACAATTTATTGCCTTTCCCTCCCTCTACTTAGCATGGTAATGACAGTTTCCTTACACTACAGGACGCAGATTTATCACATTGCAACTAAAGAGTTGGAATAGAGTGCAATTTGAACGCTGAAATATATTTGTTTCATTATTTGTTTCTATATTTGTATAGAAAATACTTATGATAAGTGTTTTCAAATGCTTTACATGAGATGAAATATTTAGCTTAAATCATCGGTAATTCACTGCTATGTATGCAGCACCCACTGCAGTCAGTGGGAGTTGTATGCAGGGGGTACCTACGAGTCTGAGGCCCTTTATTATGTACACACCTGCAATACACATTAAGTATCAAAACCATCTCATACTTCACTGCAACGCAAGGATATGTTTGTACAGATATTATACCTGTCTTAGACAGCCTGCCTGTGCTTTTGCTGCTTCCAGAGCTATCTCCTCTTGTCAGAACTGATATCCCACTGAAGCTGCTGGCTTTGGTTACAGCTGGCTTCAGATTGCGGCTGGAGCTGTCGGAGTCGGTGCTGCTCCAGGGACGAGGCTCACAGTACTTCAGCTCATTCTCAGTACTGCTCTGATGGCTGTTGGCTGATCTCCCTGACGCTTCCTTATTGATCCTGTAAGTTATAAACTAGATTTTTAGCACAAGCATCAATTGAAAAACAAAGGGAAAAGAAAAGAAAAAAGTGAAATGCATGCAGAATACATTGGGATTTGTTTTTTTAAAGAATGCAAATACCTAAATATCTGCCGTCTTTGTTGTGTACTATTAGTTTCTTCCTCCTGGATTCTGTTGACATTTTAATAAGATAGCTTAATATTTTTTAACAAAATATAAAAATGAAACAAAACAAAACCACAATTTTTCTTACCTTTTATCAATAATGTAATTCTCCTGGGAACACAGGGACTGAGGACAGAAAAAAATACAGAACTTATTATTAATGGCATGTAAACTAATAGTCCCACTACACTGTACAAACAAAAAGTGCAATTTAAAGTCTTCTATATTATATATGAATGAATTCTATATTATATATTCTATATAGAATACAGAATATGATAAGCATTCTCTGTATATTAAGCTGCCTGAAACATCTGCCTCTTCAGTGAATAATTTACACATAAAAATGAGAAAATAGGCCCATCTGCAGGAAAATAGCATTAAAAGGGGGTCAAGCATTGTCATCTTTTTATCTTTAATAACATTTTTCTGAAGTTTTATTTTCTTGAATAGGACCATGTTAGAGAATACATCAAAATACCTCTTTAAGAAATTTTTCAGTATTATTTAAAATTCAGTTAAGCCACACTAATAATTCTTATCTGCTAAATGGAAAGAAGCATCTCAAAACAAACAAACAAGAAAAAACATATGAATGGCTGTGTAGGAAGCAAGTGTCAAAACAGAGTAGATTTTATGCGATACCTACATCTTGTGCAAATATTCTCTCTCTAGCTCTCTGATATTCTTCTTCACGTTCTTCTATGGATTTACTTCTTCTGTCATCTTTTAATCGCATTCTCATCTAAATTAAGTGACACAGTGTCAACTTCTAGAGGAAAATAGTATAAACATACAGTCAAACGTACCCAGTTGAAGAGGAAAATAATCTGTAAGTATTTACCTGGTTGTCATCTTTGTCTAAACTAGAGTTATCTCTTTTAAGGATGTACCGTTTCTGAAAATCATCACTCTTCTCATCCTTTATATGCTCAGAAAACTTTTGGTCAGGTCTACAAAAAGCCATTAGAAAGAAAAGACTTATGGATTTTTATATGTATACTATACATTGTGGAATCAAGTGATGCATGATGGATCGGTGTTGCATATATTCATACTCTAACTTAAGTGATAATTTTTCACAACAGTCTGTTGGTCCAACAATGGAAAAGGTACCAAAAAATATTATGATGTTCTGTGTAGTTGATAACTCCTGTTCCTGACGCATAACAAACCTGCTTTTAAAATCTCTTCTTTCAAAGTTTTTGCATCAAATTTTCAATTAAGGTGCCAAACAATCATATGCCCGGGGGAAACAGAAGTGCTCTTGAATCCAGACTTTTGCCGTGCAAGAAACATTGAGCATGCATGGAAGTGATGATTGGTGCCTTCTGCTAGAGCTGCAGTAACTTCAAATTCATTGAAATGGAAAATAGAAGATAAGGAGATACATGTAGTAGAAAGCATTTCAAATTTACAAACTTTTAAAACAAAAATAAAGGAGAAATTCGCAAGAGAAGAATGACAGGGATGCTTACAAGCAGGAATTTCAGAACACAACAGTGAAAGGATGAAACAATAGATTGTATTATACACAGTCTTGGTATTGTATCTACTTTATGAAAGAGTAATGAGATTTTGCAAACTATTGTTAACAAAACTAGAGATCAACTACCTAGACAATAAAATAACTAGCACGGTATGAGATCTTCTCAGACAAATCAGAAATCATTTGCCTGATAAAACACATGGTATACATATGACCTCTATTTCTCACTCAGGGCACTTACATAGAAATCAGGAGAACCTTTTCTGCTAAACAGCCAAGCCTATCAGTTACTGGATGCCCAAACATAATTAGCAGGCATTTCAGAGAACCTTTAGACTCTCTTACCTCTTTCTTTTAAAGGTCCCTGAATTTACTGCCCTGCAATCACCAACTTCCCACTCCACTGAGACGTCCCAGTATGCACTGGGTTGTTGATGTCAGTAACATCACTGAGCGGCGCTGGAGCCGGGAATCTGCCTATGAGGAAAAGGTAAGTTTGGTTTTATTCAGCATGGAGCAGATCTCCAAGGTTTTCTTCCCAAATTCTTATTTTATATCCAAAGTGATTTAAAATAAGAATACTGAAAACATTAAGAATCCTTATGTCTACAGGTTAGATGAAATGCCTGCTAATTAGTAACTAAAACAATAGGGGGCTTCCAGAGGTCATGAGATTTTTAACTATATAAGTATAGATTAAAAAAAAAAGTTAAGAAATCATGTTTTAATAATTTTTACTCCACATCTGAAATGACAGACTGAAAGCTTCAGTTTAGGGGTGCTAGCAGAGATACAGGCAAGAAGTTGAGTTGTAATTTCACCCACAGAATTTATAATCGAAGCAAAAAATATTATATATATATATATTTTTCTTTTTTTCAAACTCTATACAGCTTTCTGAAACCTTTTGAGGTACATTTTTATTTAAGTGAAGTTCCAGTGGGATATATGCGAGTTCTAACAACTCACAAATTAAGGCAGATAATTAGATTCTATTCCTCTAAATTCAGCATGAGTCTATATAGGGACAGTGATCAGGATGCAGGAGCCGTGTACTACATCTGTGCTCAAATTAGAGATAATTAAAGAAAGTTGTCATGCAAACTCAGAACTAAAAACCAGGTCCTAAAAACTGAAATATGTCAGCACATTATTCCTTCATATTTCTGAAAGAGAAACAAAGAGTGCAAAAGCAGAGAACAGATGGGTCCTGTTAATGAAACATGTCAGCTGTGCCTGGAGTTCACAGATGCCAGGAATCCAGAGGTACCTTCGGTATTAGGGGGTTTCACCAAGAACTCTCCAGCCCTCACAGTAAAGTAGCACGACATCACTTGTTAACCTGGTGGATACTTCCACTGATGAGACATGGCTTCCCTGCTACATTTACTTTGTAAAGCAGTGTGGTATTTATGAGCAACATTATGCTATCAACATGTTTTCCATGCCTATCTTTTCCTAACAGATTCTTGCAGTACAAAAAGTTCTACAAGTCTTGCTCCCTCCCCTCACCCTATTGTAAACTGTTCTGTTACAGGTTTTCCAAATACTCAAACTATTTTCCAAAGGAAGAGAGGAATGCACTCAAACATGGGTGTAAATCTTTAAAGAGATAAATAATTTATAAAGAAATTTTATGAGAACACAGTTTGTAATACTTTTCTGCAAGAAAATCACCACCACCACCAAGTCTTAGTTTACAGATAACATTCTTATTTTAAATGCTTTAAACATGAACAGATCACATCGTTGCACACCACTGGACCTCGAACAGTGAAGACCCTCTCAATCCTCTCTCCTTGTTGCCTGATTCTCAATGACTAAATATATTCCTACAGAAGCAGCATCATTGCTTAGTAAGTCCCAGATGCTTAAATTCATGCACCAAAAACAATTCTTTTCAAGACTTTTTACACTTACATTCTTGTATTGCTAGTTTTATTTACTATGACTGATTTCCCACTCTGGTCCACGTTGTGCTCTAATCCAAAGTAAGCAGCTACCCTGTGCAACAGCATTCTATGGTAAGATGTCATTGGGGGAAACTTTTTTCTTGGAACTCTGGAAGAAAGGAATAGTAGCTTTATTAAACAGGAACACTCTCTTTTTTTTCTTCCTATAAGAGTACAGTACTTACTCATTATTACCAATGAAATCTAAAATTTCCTGTTCTAATTTCAGCAGCATCATTCTGTCCCTGAAAATAAAAACACAGCAACTCACAAATGAGACACACCAATAACTGCAGCTGTATTCATCTTAAGAATACACAGTCAACATCTGCAATCAATGGATGATGGCAGACTATAATCAAGACCACCAAGTATCAAATGTTTCTTGTTTCTGTTTGTTTTAAAGAAAAAAGTATCCATTTTTCACTGAGCTATATTTTACTTAGCCTGCCTAGTGGAAAAAAATGTTCCTCCAAGTCATCTCTGTTGAATAAGTTCAGTACAAGTCATGGAGAAGATGATATCAAGAAGAAGGGAAAAAATGATAAAGGATCATGTTGATCAACATGGGTAGCAAGACTCTCAGGACTCACCTGAGGCATAGGGTATGGAAATTATTGAAACCAAGAATGACTAGACTACAGAGACTGGAAAGGTTTGTACCTATCTACACCTAGGGAAGAGGTTGAATTTGGCACATGTTGCAACGAGATGTTTAAGAGAATAGGAAAACAATAAAATTCAAGGGAATTGAAACAAACATAAGCTGAATCATCATACAATAAAAATTCTAAAAATGCTTATGCTAGTTTCAGTAGACTGTGAAAAAGTAATGAAATTAATTGTCACAGTTCAAAACTAAGGCATGTCATAACTAAGGTTCCAGTTACTGGGTATGTAAATCCATGGCAGACTTTCATCTGCAATTTTTTTTAATTTCATTAGAACGCTTTATGACTTCAAAAGGAGCCAAGTAAGAATCTAACAATCTGTGCTTTGGCTTCATAGGACAAAAGAGTTTGTGGGACTCTTATGACTACCCCTTTTGTATTATTTTGTCAACAACTTGGAATCTCGATACATTATCGTACCGGAAATCAAAACGTGAATAAGACATAGCAGTGGAACTGGTCTTTGCAACAGCAGTACAACTCCATAGAGTTTTTGTTTTGTATGGATATTCACAGCACTAGTATCAATTCCGACCAAGGAAAAGAGTAAACAAGACAGAGAAGCATACTGCAAATCTCAAAGCAAGAGAACCACATCAACTATATTACTAAAACAATAATAGACTTGAGTTAGGTCTGATTTGATTTCTGATATGCAAAGAGGTTTATCTCCAAAGAGTTATATGGTACAGGTTAAAATAAGGTCTTTTGTAAATTTAGTGAAAGGCAGATGAAAACAAAATACAGTTTGGTCTCTAACAAGTAAAAACCAAAAAAGCACAAATTTTACAGACACAGTATTATTAGCACCCCAAGACTGGCTACTGCACACAGACAGAACTCATTGTTTGCTCATTAAAGATGAAAAGCATTTAAACCATTCTGCTCCTATAATCTGCTCCTATAATGCACATGACACAATGGAGTAGTGTTTCAGAGAACCTACATGACAAAATGTCATCCTAAACTAACATGCAGGGTTACACAATTAAGGGCTGGGAAAGGTGGTGCTTCACTTCTAACAATAAGAAAGAAAAACAGGGAATTAAGTTCTTTCACACTTACCTAGGATTGTTTTTTAAAGTATTTACTAAAAATTCATGAAGATCTATGCCCGTGGAATCTGTATATTCTTGGCTGGAATCTAAGTGCATCAAGGAAGAGCACAATTACATTTTGAAAGTAGTATTAATACTCTCCTCCAATTTATTGCTAAAAATTAGGCATATAATTTTTTAAAAATGCATATGGTCATGCAAATTGTATGCATAAAGTTATGCATATAATTAATCACAAATATCAGGTATAAGATTCCCAATATTAAACACTTCCACTTTCCCAGAGAAAACGCTCAAGTAAGTACCCAGTCCCACAGCTGCTTCTTCAAATACCACAATTCAACATGTAACACAGAACAAAGATCTCAGTAATGCCACTAATCTGTTAATGAACAGCTCCATCTACACACTATATATACACACTACTTTGGTGTACAGACATGAGTAAAACACAGATGCACAACTGATGTTCTACTTATCAGCTCAGACTACTGCATATTCACATACACAAGACAGATGCTATGGATTGAATGCAAAAGATTCATGCAGTAAGACACACAGAAACAGAAAAGAACTGTTAGACCTGAGAAAATACAACATTTTTTATTTCTACAGTAATTCTAAAGAATTTCCCTTAGTCAAAGTCACTCAAGTTTATGAATATGGAATTCTAGGTGGATTTATAATTAGAACTTAAAAGCAGAATAATAAATGGCAAACCTCTCGATAACATTTTTCTGGGTAGTTTATCACTTGACTTTTCCTTTTCCGTTTCATCTTTTGCGGGCTTTTCTTCTTTCTCAAAAGACTGTGATAACTGGATTTGGATTTTCTCCTGTCAAAAAATAAAAATTAGTCATCATGGAAGTTATTTTAAACTATATACACCACCATGAGAAATGTTTTGTGCTCTGCTATGTGCATACTTTAGTAACAATGAAAACAACTGTCTTCATATTCATTATAATAATGCATGCACTTTATGCAAACACAAATTAAACTATTTATGAGTGAATCAAAAAAACTACAAAGACAACTAATATTTGTGGTATTTCAGAACTTGCACACACTTCCAGGCCATGAATCATATTCCAAAATGAATCTAGAGTATCTTGAGGCAAATATTAAGGTGTTCAAGTTATTTAGGCCCAAAAGTTGTACACATTTAATAGCTCACCCTATGTTTTTTTCTTGATGAAAAGAAGAAATACATATAGCAAGAAGATTTTATATCTACTTAACACAGACCAACAATCCAAATTTCACTTAAAGCAAAAGTGTAAAAGTTAAAAATATAAGGACAGAATCAGCGATATCATTATCAAGGCTTAGATTCATAAACTGCTGCATGTTTCAAAGTAGCTTTATGTGCAACCATCTCAAAATCCATTATTTTTATGCAACTAGACAGCCATTGTGAAGGTATTTCTCATGAACAGTAGTTTTCCTTTGTAATCAAAATGAATAGTTGCCCCCTAATTAGGGGAAAGCTCTTTTTTTTTTTTTCTGATGTTAGTAAAGGCCACATTATTCAGATGAGGTAGAGATGCTGAGAGGAGGAGCAGGAAAGCAGCAAGCCTGCAGGGGACTCCCCCCATTCCTCCCACCCTAATGCCCCTCAAATGTCAATTCTGCTGCCCCAGAAACCGCCAAGGGAGTTTGTTCCCTCCTCCACCACCTTAGAGCAACCACCTCTTTCCAAACCAGGTAACCTGGCCCGGATCTACTTTTTTTCCTCCCACTCCTTCATTCTGCACCAAATCCCTTCCCACTCCAAGTCCTTGTTCTTCCTTCAAAGCCATTTTTCCACAGGTTTTTGCTATTCTAAAGCCTTTCGATTCACATATCCAGCTACCTGCTACGAACTATTCCCAAGCTCTCATCCCCAGAGCTGGTCCCTCACAAAAGCTGTCGTCTAGAACTGAACGTGACCAGGCTCCCCCAAGGCAGAGGAACCTTTCCCATGCAAGCACGTCTTGGCACAGCCTGAGCTCAGCCTCCTGCCCTAGCAAACCCAACTGCTCTCTACCATGGTCCTTCCTGAAGCAGACAACAGGAACCCTACCTACACTTCAGAGGGTACAATAAAAATTACTTTCAAATTTTGTTTTAGAAGAGAACTATTTTAACATTCAAGTGAGTAAATGCATTGGGTGTTAGTTTTATCAAATCTCATTTTTATTACTGCCTATTAAAGTACTTAACTTCAAGTTTTAAATTAATACACATATATCCCACAAACTGACATTAGAAATAAAAGCCAATCAGTCTTTCTGAGGTTTCTTACACCTAATTCTAGGAGAATCTGTTACCAATGATTAAAAATAATCTCTTCTGTAACATTATTTCGCAGTCACGAGTATTCATTTCCAAAATAAAACTTTGTATTTCTCATTGTACTTCAATAACACAAATGGGCAATGTGTTTGTCACTGATAACTACAATACACTCCACCTGTTCCCCCAGTACATACATAATTGTCATCTGAGAATTGTTATCTGGCTTACATTTTCAGAAATTATTTCCAACACAGATCCATCAATATAGCAAGCAATTCTCTATTCTACAATAACATTCTGCTAAACTTCATGAGCAATGACAATTTTCAAACTGTGATTTTTCTTACTAGAAATTTGACCCAACTGTGCTAAGCTCATCCAAAGTAAAAACTTGAGACAACGTTTAAGTCATACTTAAGATTACAATTAACATTTTCATATTTCTTACCCAAATAAGAGCAGGAAAAAAATTGCCATATTGTAAAACAATTCTGGCATAAAATTGGTGCTAGCAGCAAAGTGTGATACAAAATAGTGTAACAAATATTTTATGATTTCATGGTATGAAAACTGTAACATTAATTAGATTTTTCTATAGCTTTGTAGTCATGCATCAAGTAGGTCATATTTTTCAGCTTATCTTCCTTTACACTCTTTTAATCCCTCCCTAGCAGTAGTCACTACTACTATATTAACTGAACCTTCACAATCAATTTCCTAGCCCAAATCCTCATTCCTTTGTCTTTTAACGCAAGTCTCCAAAATGTTGTCTTCACTGCTAATAATGAGCCTCAGTTTCCTAGACTGCGGAGTATCATCATCCTCATCATCAGAGCAGCATCATCACTTTTTGCCTCTTATGATTTGTTACTTACTTTGCTCTGGACAAGGATACATTCCTAAAGATTACTCTTTTGTAAAATGGACGTTTATTTTAGTTAACAGATCAGAGCAGCAGGAATTGTCACCAAATTCTGATACTAAAATAAACACCACCACCCCACTTACAATTCCTCAAACAAAAACCATCAAACTCTGAAAATCATCTGCAATTTAAAACATTTGAGACAGACAGACAAGAAGTATTATGAATTTTACTCAAAGGACCTACATTTACCATCTATCTCAAACTATCGCTCATGGAAAATTACACAAATCAGTATCAACTAATGTCATGGACACTGGTCTTTTTTTTTTTTTCCTTCATTTTTTTTTCTCCTCGCCTCCTTTTTGAGCTGCTAAAGATAAGACCAAATTAATCGGTTATATTTTTCCTCATGCAATAAATCTATAAGCAAAGCTTAAAATTTGCAAGATCTTACCCAGGTTCTTCAATAACTAAGAGCATATTTTCCCTGGTTGCAAATAATTGCTCAAGAAAATACAGAATAACTCAGAAAATAAAATGATTTGCCTTGGAACTCCTCTGGTCTAGCACCTTTCTCATTCCAGCCATCTGTTAGAGCTGAGGAGCCAGCTGTGATGTACTGAGTGACATCCGCACCTCTACATGCCTGACCCTTTCAGGACCAATAGCTCTGTACACACAACCATGAAAGGAGTGACTGAAGAGCTGCAGACCAGACTACAGAGACTTGAAAACAAGCGCCAGTTCGCAGGCTAGTAAGGACATCTTGGATTCTATCAAAGTTAACACTTTCTAATCATTAAAACATGTATTACCAGCATCTTTATTCTAAATTTTCTTCTTCCTTATTTCTAAAATGTTCCTGAATAACGAATTCTAGTTTTGTGTCCCACTCTTGGAGATTACAGAGCAGCGCCATTAACTTTTCCAGCACGGGGAAGCTTATTCTAACACAAGAGAGGGCCATACACGACAGCCTGTCGCTTCACCTAGCCCCAGCCTCCCCGTGCACACAAAGCACAATTAATGCATACATCTCATACTTCACATTCTTTCAAAGTGCAGCCACCAACAGCATTGCTTACAAAAACTTGTCTGTGCTGTTCCCAAAGAATACTTGGGAAAGAAAGCAGACTGGGTGAAGTTGCCTATATGAGCTGTTCTAGCAGGTCATGCAAGACCCATGACCCATAGGCTGGGGACTCCGGCATCAAACAATACCACACAAACTCCCATCTTCAATTCTTCTCTTCATCATGTATTTCTCTACTTCATAAGACACAAGAATTCACAACTAAGTTCTCTGAAGAGCTGGTAAGTTATGCTACAAACCAATAACAAATTTGTTATTTAACTGTCTAATGATGGCCCACACTATTTATGCAATTTAAAACTGCCTCAAGTTCACTGTGACACTAGAAGGCTAAAATAAGCGACAAAACCCCCTCTTTCTCTATGCCAAATATCATCCCAATAGTAGTTCAGAAAAATACAGCAAGATTGCTCCTGAAGTTGCTAACTTTGTAAAAGCTGTATTTAAAAAGAAAAAATAAATAAAAGAAAAAAGGTGGTGCCTACATATTTAAGGAGTATCCAAAAGACTTGCTTTTGTACAGTAAGTTACTTCAAATCATTTTAGAAATTTCAGTAACAATTTTACCTGGAGGTCCTGTGATATTTCAGCTGTGGGAGGTGGTGGATATTCTTCACATACAGCAAGGCTCCGAACTAACTTTAACTTTGTGTTTGACTAAAGGAAAGTATGTATAATTAAAAACTCTGGCTTTAAAATGAATACCTTAAGCTATTGCTTTGCATTTTAACTTATGTAAAACAAATTGGCTGAAAGCTGCATTTTAATATTTAAAATAGCATTAGGAATTTTCTGTATGAAGAAAAAAACCAAACAATTGCAGCTCTTGAAGGCACTGTCAGCACAATGGAGCACAGCTAATGATAAGTAAATAAACTCTTTGGGAAAAAAAAAGTTTCTCTCCATAACAATAAAAAGCCACCAAAAAATATAAAGGCAAACCACAAAAGCAGACAACTAAGCAAGACAAAAATACAACAGAGCAAAACAAAGCTGCATTGCCAAAAATAAAAGATAAAACTAAAGGCACTTTTCACAAAGTAACAAGGCTTCACCAAGCTCGAAGGACTTCCTTAGCATGCCAGCACACGAGTCCACTGTACCTTTGATCTTTTGGCTGTCTGTCCAAAAGACTGCACTGGCCGCTGAATGATAGGCACAACAAGAGAGGTTTATATTAAACTTCACAGTTCAACTTTATTAATGCAAAAGTCTATATAACAGAGACTGTTGTAATAATTACTACCAATATGATTGTCAAATCTGTGAAATGAACAAGTACTACCTTAGGCTGAAGGATTCCATACTTTGTCCCCCATTTTCACCATGTGAAATACTTGATCTTTCTTCACAGCAATATATACCACAGACACTGAACATGAAACAACCATTCCTGTTTGGTTTTGCCTAGTAAGACAGTTGACTCTTAGCCAGCTCCTATATTTAAAATTCTTATGTCCTAATTTCCTTGTCAACATGACATCGTTATATAGATTTGCTTACAGTTTGTGAAACTACGTGCAAAAATGATTATATGAAAAAACACATTGCTTTGACAAGGGCAGCAGAGAGCAGCCTAGCATAACTACAGTGAAAAAAAAAGATTCCTTTTTTTCTCTCTTTCTCTCCCTCTAAACACTGACTTTAAAAAGGGTCAGCTAATGGTCAAAACTTCTTAGACTCCCTGTACTTGACAAAATTACCACCTTAGAGCATTTATGTTCCTGCTTCTAAAAACAAATAAGAAAGTCAAGGGAAAAAGATCTTTTTTCAAACTTCTGCCTCTATACTACTGCATCCATTTACATTAACTCCTTTCCCGTCCCCCTCCCGCCCCTTTTATTTATAATTTTACACACATCTACTTACCGCTATCTCTTGCAGCTGGCTATACCAGCCCACTCCACCACCTCTCCATTTAGGCAGCTGCCAACTATTCTAAACACCCAACCTGAAGTGAAGAGTTTTAGCAAGTCAAGGCAGAAGAATAGTTACTTCTCTCATTTCCTTCAAGTCTCAAATGTCTTTTTGGGATACTGTTCCAGCTAAGCTGAAGAACAGCAGAAGGAAAGCTTATTTAAGTACTCCCTATTTCACAACTGCACAAGATTTTAACAAAGCAGAATTCAAGACTAACTCATCTGATCATCAGTTTTCTAACTGAAGCTTGCTGAAGTTTTGAACAGCAAAGACTTCTCCAACTGTTCCCAAACTTGCAGCAAGACAAAGCGTTTGTGTCTTGTTCAAACATTTCCCCCCCCTCCTCGACTCAGTCATTCATTCTGCAAGCAGACATTATATATTGAAAATTGGCAGCTTGCATACCCTTGGCAAAGTTTCTAGTATAGCAAGTTACTGAACTAAGAGGAACTGAACCGTTTCCCAGCCTCCCTCAATTACTTTAGTATCAATCATCTTAGCTTACGTTGAAGCAGTCTTATCTTAAAAATTAAAAAAAAAATAAAAAAATCACTGGGCAAATACTAGTGCAGTCTTTGGTTCATTGTCTAAACAGCTCAGGATGTCTTCATCAATGACAACTGTTAATAATCAGTTTCATTTACTTTTAGACAAATGATGACCAAAAGCTACCCATCAAATACCTCATTTGATTTTAGTAAAGTCTCCTGGAACTATTGCAGCCAGAAATTCAAGTATACTCATTATGTCAGATAAAGTGAAGTATGCATCTCAAAATATAATTGATATATTAAAACTCAAGTGAATCTAGTTCATTTTGCAAGAAGGCTTAAAACAAATGTCACAATAGCAGCACCTTGGCAATAATTCCTTCATAATGTTTTATCTATGCTATATCCCACGTTCCATTTGGATATACAATTCCAGTTGCATTTTCAGATTGAAAAGACAACACAACTGATACTACTACTAAATATGCTGCATTTCAGACTTAACAATGGGTGTTTGCAATCTATGAGGAAAGAGTTAAAGCACTAAACATATTCAGGGCAGTCAAATAAAGGTTGTTGAGTGCCTGGCAGTTTTTAGGGACTACACACCACATTAGCAGATATCAGGAAAGCCCCAACGTACTTTACTGAGAGGTAAAACACACTGGACGGGTCCCAGTATAGGCGGATAAAGCTAAGAGACTGACTAAAAAGAGGTCTCGCACACCACAGCAAATCCTGCAGTGGGAGAGGTTTGCAGGAAGGAACTGCATATAGCTCTGAAGCAATGTTTGGATATTTCAGATATCTGGATATCCACAGAGAAGATAGACCTCAACCAAGAACATTGTTAGGACTTGGAGGTTTTTTACCACTCTGCTAAATTAGGTCTGCTCAAATAGGTCTCAAAACATAGATGAAGGATAACAACCACAGTTTAGTAACACAGCAGATGAGAACTGCTGCAGGGAACTCAGTTGAGGAATGAAAATAGCAAAGACAGGTTTGTGCTGATATGGAGAGAAGAAATTAGCCTAGTTCTCTAGCTGCTTGGGGGAAAAAAAAATCCCTCAAGTTTAATTCCTCCAAAGGACTAAGATATCTGCTTAATTATCACAGAACCAAATCAGAATTATACCCACTAAATACAGTATTTGCCTTGCCATATGTTACATACAACAGGTACGTAAAGTGTTGTGTTCACGTATCTTGTGAGACTTTTTTCCTGCTCTCCACAGCCTGACAGAAATGCAGTAATTGCAGCAATATGAAGCTTTGAAAGTAAAGCTTTGAAGTAAAAGAAAAATCTTTTACTGCTTTGACGATTATCTCATTGAGGATCTCCTCTTGACTTAGTAGCTTTTCTTACAGCAGAGATGTCTGAGTACTTAAGCTCCCTGTCCTCCCTCAGTGTAGTTCATAGATTACAGGATAAGAACAAAGCAGCCTTTTCTGGAATAAATATACCATGAAGCGACGTTTAACATAAATTTACCATGAATATGTCAAGTAGGTTAATTGATTGTTTAAAAAAAAAAATGGCCAATAGTTAAATTGGACTTAAAACTACAAAAAGCTAAAAATGTTGAATCAGTGAAATCAAGATGATGAGTCATTACAAACACACATTTACAGTCAAAAAGGTAATAAATGTTTACATATCAGAAGTTGACTACTGAAGTAAGAAAAAGAAATGCCATTACATTACTTTACTACTATGAAATGGATCAACATCTCTGATCCCATACAGAATTTTTAAAATAGGTCTGCATTAAAAACAGACTCACTGCAAACACCTGTATTTATGTAAAGAATGCATTAGACAATTGATCTGCAATATTCCTGATATTAAATAAAAAGTATTATCACGTGACTCAAAACTAGGCTGTTGATTTATTTATCTTTGGTATTTCTTGCCATTCTAACTCTGTAACAGCAAACTTTATGGTGGATGAAACATTGCCTGTTCTGTCACCAGCTGACTGAGATAAACAATTTAGACCTGATGTTCTGATTAATTCAGTACACAGTCATATAGCATTGATAAGCTTAACACATGGGTGATCTTGAAGCACACATACCAGGTAATAGCCACTGATGATCACAAAACCTACCACAGTGAGTTCCATGTGCTTCTGTAAAAGTTAACTTCCATATTAGTGCCTCTCACCAATTCAAGTTCACTTGAATGCTACTTGATGGTCACT
>JAVCKT010007401.1:0-24003 GCA_032273925.1 Rhynchotus rufescens
AGAATTCACCATTGCTTTTTTATTTTCTTTTGTTTGGATATTAAACTCAGTTTGAAAAAAATCTAAAAAATGAAATGAGCTCTATCTTCATGCATTATACAAATGAATGCATATGTTCCCTTTATGTCATGGAAAAGTGCATAACAGACTTTTTATTTTTAGTTTTTTTTTTTTGAAAAAAACACCAAAACAGCTAATGCAAGAAAAAACATGATACTCTGAGACTATCATTCAGATGGAAAATATCTGGAAAGCATAATGAACTTAAAAATGTATAGTTTAGTGTTAATTGGTGAACTGTGAAGTTTGTAGGATGTACTGAAATAAAAGGTCCTTGTATCTCTCTTTTTTTTTTTTTTCCCCGAAGAGACATGTCCTCAGTAGTAAAATGGAAGATAACCTTGAAATCATGCTCTATAAATCTATGTGGGAAAGGGAAATGTTTTCACTGTGTCTTTAGTACAAAGTGAATGGAATAACTAGGAACAAGAGTAGCTCTTTCCTGTTATCCATGAAATTCCCATATGTTTTTTATCCAGTTATTATTTGATTATAGTTTTGGTCAAAGTTCCCTTATTCATTTCGTCTACTTAAAGTACTTAAGAGCTCTACGTCCATAGGCTGCTTTTTTAGTAAATATGTATATATATTTAAAAAAGAGATAAGCATATTCATGGAATTATTCAGATCTTTAGTGGACTTTAGTGGGCTAATTCATTCTCCTGAAATACCTCTGTCTTCTTTACTGACTAGGTGCACTTACAGCAATTCAGGTGCCTCAAGTCATACAAGAAAAGTCTGTGTTCCTGTAGGAAGATCTACAGTGGACCATTTGGGTGACACTGTGAGAAGCAATTCTACCTTTCTATCTGAATATCTGTCTTTCTATCTGAATATCTGTCTTCTACCTTTCTGTTCTACCAAGAAGGACCATTTCTAACTGTGTGAATGTTCACCTGTGATTGTAACATAGGATGAAAAAGGGTTTTGGCAGCTCTGTCTGAAGAATCAAGGCCTCAAAGCTTGCCTTCCTTACTCTTCTATTCTATGACATTCCCCACCTTTCATAGCTGGATGGCAGATTCTCCCACATCTCACATGAAATATTTTCCTGCACAAGCTGCGACACAGCACGGAAAGATCAAAGGCTCCTGTCTGCCTGTTTTTCTCTGCTACTGTTGAAAATATTTTCCAGGTGCAAAAAGACATTTAACCCTTTCTTCAGCTTGTATTAAACAGAAAATACTTCTCTAGTCCTTATCTTGTATTAAACCAAGATCCAATATGTTGTGTGTGAGGGAGATTTGGGGAGCTTGAGGGTGGTAAATAACCAATTGCTTTTGTTGTAAAAGAGAAACACTAAGGGATGTTGTAAGAAACAAGAGACTAAATAATGAAGATTGAGCTAGCCAATGTCAAGTTTATCTAATCCAAAGGAGAGTTCTTAATCTATTTCCATACCATATCTTATCTGTCTCTGTGTGTATCTATCTTTTTATCTCTTTATTATCTATTTATAATAATGGCATAGAATGTCCTGTTAAGAAATATAGTGGACAAGCATCCTCAAAAATTAAAGAAATCTTTGCTGAAACAGATTTGAAAAATCATCTGTACCTTGCCCTGATGCAAAGCAAGATCAGCTGTAAATAAAAGTTCTCAACAAACATCTAACCTATTTCAATAACTTGACATGCAAATAGTTCTACAGCTTTTTTAATATAAAAGTTCATGGTTCACATATTGTAGATGTGGTGGCTCCCAGAAGACCTGCAGGTATTTTGCATGATTTCACAATTATCTCACACTGAATAGGATATATTAAAGGTGTTTTTTTTCCAAACTTTGGAATTACTTCATCTCCAAAAGATATTCAAAACCAGAAACCTATCACTTTGTGTCATCTTGTCCTGATGTTTTGGTCACCATGACATCTTGTTATAAAAATAATTTAATCAAAGAATCCAATCCAAATTATTCATAACACTAAAGCTGTGATATGAGCAGTACAATTTTTTTTTGTAGGACTTAGAAATGAGATAATCAAGATGCAAGTCTGCATTTGGCATGCTGGACTTCATAGGAGCAAAGACTAAGGCTGTCTTAGAAATAATGTGCTTCCATGACTATCTGAAGGTATGAAGTCCTGGGTAAGGAGGAATTAGTGGGACACGAGTATGGCACTAGAATCTAAAATTCTTTTCTAATTTCACAGGTATCTTCCTGCATGACCCTGTGGCAACTCATTTCTCTTTCTACTTTCTCCTGCCATTTGCATTGCATCCTTGTTCAGATAATGCATTTTTTCAGGTGGTTCTGTGTCTCCTTGCAGATTTCTCCTGTGCCTAGAACAAGTTTTTCTCTTATTTAAGGTGCACAAATCTTGCTATCCTGGTGTGGATTTATTAGGAAGACTGGGGAGGGCTTTTAAAAGCCTGATCTTGCTATCTTTTTTACATACCACTGTGTTGGGTTCCTAGTGAGCATGTGTCAAACAAGCTTGTTGTGGGAGGAATGTGGTTGAACTGGAGAGAAGCAGAAGCATTACAAAACATCTGCTGGCTGATTTCATCCCAATTTGACAGATGGAGTACAGATTGCAAAGATGTTACGGCCTTTGAGTTTCATAGAAATAAATGGCCAGGTAGAAGAGATATCACTAGCACCCCCTCTATAGGGTAGGCTCTGTATAGTCAAATGTTATTAAAGATATCAGATAATAAATGAAAGAAAGAGAAGTTTTGAATGCTGAAATTATTCACAGGCTTTGATCAGAGCTTGCACCATATTAGACAAGGAGACTATCTACCAACACTTTCCCACTGATAGTCTGGCTTCACTTGTCCTATTGCACAGAATAACTGATTTTGGGGCATTTCTCTTGTCTGTCTTTGTTTTCCTCTATCTCTTCTTCTTTTTTTTTTCAAAGCATTTTAGCAGAATTACTAGCCTATATCTCTCTTATAGAGGAAGAGCTGACAGTTGAAATGGGACAGAGAAATTAACAGTTTGGGTAAGAATTTTATTGTAAGAATAAATAAAATTTATTGTAAGAATAAAACAGGAGAACAATTAAAAAAGGTGAAATGATTTCCCCAATGTTGTAGCAGAGATCAGTAAATACAGATATTTTAGAGCCTAAAACCAAGAAAAGAAAGATGAAATTATCCTTTCTTTCAAATGGTAAAGCAGTAGCAAGCAATTACATTGGGCTGTAGGTCAAGTCTTGAATTTGGAGCACACAAGTATTTCCAAATTCAGGAGAAAAAGGATATATTTAACTCTTTGGTACTCAGGTAAACAGAGATCTCTCTTGAAGTATCTTGAAATAGAAATCTCTGACTTTTGAATTCCAGAGCCCTACTAACTATATCAAAGTTATAGTGGGGTCTAAAGGATGGTAGCCTCCTTTTTATATGTTTAATTAGTTTTACATCTCTATCCTGTATTTGTGGATCTGGTTCTGCACTCACAAAATATTGCAGGAGTCAACTGGTGGGAATTTTCCATTTGTGCTAAAACAGCACTTTTCTTTCTCTTTAACACTAATAATTCAGGCCCTGTGTCTCTCATTTCATAACCCAGAGGTATGGAAGCCCTACTTGCATTGTGCTCTGTCAGCTGTGTCACAAAAATACTGTTTTAAAGCTCTATTTTTCCTTTTTTTTTGCATGTTTCCAACAATGTCTGGTTAAGAACTGTCTACAGGTGCCTTTCTATGTTTAAATTTCTCTAAGGAAAATTGGTGCACCTTAAAGAGCAGATAGGTTCAATTAAAAAAAAAAAAAAAGAGAAAAAGAAAAGCAAAAAGAAAGAACCCTTCAGGCCACCTTTCGTTCCCAAATTACTGTAATAATGAATAAGAAATGCTGAAGTTTGTATTTTACTTTCTTTGGGGTTCATAATTTAAGCAAGCTGTATTTGCCTTCTTTCTTATTACAAAAGGACTTGTTACTCCACCTCTTACATCTGGAGGAGGACAGAAAGGGCATTAAGAGGAGAGGGCTAATCAGAGTTGACAGAAATAAGGAGTGGTACCAATAGCTGTTTTTGCATATCCATCACTATCCCATCCAGTCTTGCTATCCATGTCCATTTCTTAAGCAGTGTTTGTTATTGGAGGTATCTTCTCCCAAAAGTCTTCTCTCACAAATGTCTACCATTGGCAAATACTAGAAAAGGTGGGATTTTGAAAATGAATGTAAGCAAGAAGAAGAACTTAGTAGATCTAATTTAAGGCTTACTTTTTGGTCCAGGGATGTACTGACATCCCTGACATGCCATCTGATAGATTGTTCCTTGTTGCATGGAACAACTTCTGCAGGATCTGGAGTAAAATCTTGAAGAAATTCCTACATATATTCCCCAGACAAATAATTGCACTTAAAACCTAAAAACAATGTCAGGAAAACATTTTACTTATTCTTTATATATTTTTTATGATATCTGGGAACAAGCAAAGGAGTCTGTATCAGGTATGTTACTAGCTGTCTGCCTTTCTGTGAAAAGTGTACTGGTGGCTCATAACCATAGTTTGAGAATATATGTGGAGATAAATGAAAATAGTACTGGTTGCTGCTGGATGAGGCCAAGCAAGGAGGTACTGTGGCTCTGGAGAGGTGTGAAAGACTCTAGGAAACAGACATGGAGAATTTGAGAAATCATAAATAGCAGTGATATTAAAAATACCTATTAAGTAAGGTTTGGCTGTTGAACATATCTGCTAAATAGATGCACCGTCACTGAAAACTTTTTAACTACCTTAGTTACTACCTGAGTTAAAATTCAGATTTTATGACGAGACACTTTTCTACTGATCTGAATGCATGAAGAAGTTGTCCTACCCCAAAAGTCTCTCCTTTATATATTCAAAGATCTTGGACTAGAACAGCTGATAGCCCAAACATTTCTGTTTTCTTACAGAGATGGTTAATTCACTAGGTAACATTTGCCATGAACAAGAATCCTTTGTGCATTTCACTGACTTTACTCAGATTAACCCTACCTAGCGCTTGCCCCCTGAAGTCAATATAATATGACATCTCCTGAAAATATATAATAATTATAGAGCCTTTGATTTGACACTTTTGAGGAAAAAAATGTAAATAAAAATAGTTTCTCTTACTACCATAGGTGCCTTTGAAACATAAATTAGAATTTCTTGTCCTAATTTGCCGTTGACAAGTCTTAGAGGCAAAGTTAAGACAAAATTCTTGAGCCAGCAAACTTGCTTCTACAAGTACAAAGGAATTTAAAGAGTGGCCTCGGGAAGAAATGGATGTAGCTGTCAGTCACATGAAAGAATTTAGAAACAGAATGCAATGCTTTGTCAAATGGTGGGATTCAAATGTAATGGCATGTCGTTGACCCTGGTGCTCAGCAACACATATTTCAAATCCCTGAAGATTAATAGGGAAGATGGTTACAGCTCTCACAACAGCTGCTGGAAAGTGTTCCTATCTCAGGTTTTAATTACATGTATTTATACAGTAAAAAAGTCCTAAATGCAATATAGCCTGTAGTATGCAACAATTTTGAACATTTATGAGATTCAGGCAATTAGGAGTCTAAACTTTCAAATGTTTCCAGATGGCACACTGATTAACAATTGTGTGAATTTAATATTTGTTTAAATGTGCTGCTCTATAAAATATTTCTTAATGGTATATGAATGCATTGCTACGAATCTAGGAGCAACTTTTCTTCAAGCACAACTTGCCTCATTGCCTGAAGAAGTGGAAATCTCATTAGCTGATTATATAGACCAAAAGCAGTAGTAGAGAAGTGGTGAGAGATGAAAAAGACGAAAAAAAAAACAAGCTATTTCTTAACTAATGAATGTTTCTCCTTTCTCTTCAGATGCAGGTCCCAGGGTATTCATGCAAGCCACTTACTACATCAGTCTCACAGTTCTTGCAAATGAACTTATAAAGATGATTCCTTGGGGCTAATGGAATTATGAATGTTGACATCAGTTGCATACAGTAAGTTGAAGGTGAGGATCTATAGGCTTTTTATTTCTAAAGAACCTAACTCTTAGAGCTTTCAGTGATCTTAAACTGAATATATTCCTTAAATAATCTGTCCATACCTTCTCTTGTTATTTCTTAGCCTTCCACGTGTACCATTCTTATGCTGGTGAAGACTTGAATCAATATAATCTCCCAGTTACACCAAAATTTTGAAGTTTGTAGATGAAATTATTCTAGTATAGGGAGAGAAAAGAAGACAACTATTGATGGTGATCACAAAGGTTATAGCTATGCATCTAGAGTTCTCAGAGGTTTCTGTAGGAGCTTATGGTCTAGTCTAGAGCTGATAGTGGCTGAGAAAAAGCAGGGAAAAGAAAAAGAAAATGGAATGAAAATATGAAAGACCTTGTAAATCCCTTCTAAGTCTACAAATGGAGGAAAAAAGCAAAGCAAAACAAAATAAAACAAAAAACTACTCCAGCCATCTATAATCATCAGAACTCTGTCTTCCGCCACATCCAGGAAAAGTTGATTTTTCTTTATCTACATTACTTGCAATATGTCCAAGTGAGATTTATCTCACCTACCATCTGAGGTCTACAATCTAATCATTTAAGCCTATGACTGAGTCACACTAAATTTCTTTCATGGTCAGTAGAGATAAAAATGTGAGTTTCCACAGGGAATATTTTCTCCCTTCTTTTCAACCCTAGGAGGAGATGAACTGCACCCTGAAAGTGCCTTTTGTTCTCCACTGTTTGTAATGAGAGTCTGGTCTGACTACATATATATATGTGTGTGTGTGTATATACATACATATATATATATGTATAAAACCTTAGATAAAATTTTAGTCTAAAGTAGAGAAAGTGAATCCCAGGGATAAAGAACATAGTTTACTCTCAATTTCAAAATAAATGTAATAAATTTCAAGAATCATTCTTTGTGTGTGTGTGTGTGTGTCAGGGCCAGCATATACAGATTAAAAAAAAATCAATGTAAACTTTCAAATTCTAACTCTCACATCTGACTTTGAACCTTAATAGAAACTATTCAGTGCAGGTTCTTTCTAAGATGCAAGTTAATCAGTTAGCTATACTTCTTCCCTTTCTTTCCCTCTGTTCCTTTTTTCCTTTTTTTCCCTTGGGTTATCTATGCAGGATGCAGAGCTAGTAGCATTCATGTTGGTGCAGCATTTGAATTTCTGCATAATCTCCCGGTTTTGAAATTAAGCAAAGGGAGATTAGTCATCTCTAAACCTGTAGGGAAACAGAAGGAAACCTTAAAAATTAAAATAGCAAACTGAAGTTGTGCAGAATGATTTTAATAGATCCAGGAGAAACAATGGGAACCTACGCCCTAGGCCCTGGTACTTGAACACCTGTAAAGGAAATTTATGAAGTGGATTTTTGTGGTATGCTAAGTGTGATTTTTAAGGACTATGCTTCTAGCTTGGAAAAGAGAAACAGAAAGATCATCATTTGTTTCCACATGGAGTTAACACACAAAAGGATAAGGTAGCCAAAGTAGTCAAGTCAAGATAAAATGTGGGCAATGACTAAATGAAGAGAGAGTATTAAAATTTTCTTTTGTTTAATACGAGGTTATGGGAGAAGGATGGAGTTGAGGATAGCTAATTGATTTAGGGCCCAGTGTCTGGACATTGTGCTTGGTTTTGCAATATACCTGACACCTTAGATAAGTCACTTGGCTGTCTTCAGATGTTTTACCCATTTGTGAAGCAAATGCATGATTGATGGAGACAAGAGATTTTCTTCTGCTATTTCTTTGACCACAGACTTGCACAAGGCTGCAACTAGTAAAAATACCTGACATACTTTTGATACCACTGTGGGCAGTATTTGGTAAGAGAAATGAACTTTTCAAGATCATCTTATTCTCTTCTTGCCAGGGATTATATTGTTTCAGGTGGAAATTAAAAAAAAAATAGTATACATACACACACACATGTATTTTATATATATATGTATATGTGTATATGTGTATATACATATATATATATACACACACACACATCAGTTAGCTCTACTGGTCATTGAATCATTGAGTCATGGCAATGAGAAAGATATTTTACCAGTTCTATTTTTCTTCCACAGATGCTTTATTTATTCCATTTTTATGGCTTAAATGTCACTAGATGCTGATTTTGTCTCCCTAAATTGTTATAAATGAGATTTTTTTCCCCAGCATTTTTCTCATGAAGACAAAATTTTGAGGACAGTGTTAATTAGGTGAAGATAAGGAGAAAGCTGAGTATGAAGAGAATGCTCTCCTCACTCTCAGAAGCAGACACAGTTGCTCCAGGTTACTGATAGAGGTAGACTTGTCCCAGATGTGACCTCCCACAGACTGTCACAGCTTTATGGAGTCCTATTAAAACCCTTTGATCCAGAAAAATATGATCTGGATAATTCTATTGAAAGAAAGAATGATATTAAATATATATTGTTATATGACTTCTCACTAAAACTAACTTCATTAACAAAGAAAAAATAACCAAAAAAAAAAAAAAAACCTCCTAAAATGCAATTTAATTCTTGTAGTTATTTTCAGGAAGAAACAAACATTTTTTTTCTAAAGTATCAGTTTGATTAGCATGGGCTATGATATTTGAATTCTGATGAATTAAATCCTATTTTCCTAGTGTATTTTCACTACTCTCTTTTTCAGATCTTTCATATGATATATTAGTCTGTTTGGATTTGATAGGCAATAAAAACAGACCAGTCAGTCTGTTAGTTCTATAACCTTCTTGCATTTAAGAAATAGTATAAATAGCATCAAGACAGAGAGAGAAATCAACGTGTCAATTATTTATATAGAAAACAGTCTACCTAGTAAAATGAAATTGCTTAGTTCCTAAAGGGCAGAGATGAACTTTTTTTGGCTGCTTATGCAGAAATGTTATAAATATTTAAATATAAATAATAAAATCTTTACATGCATAAATAAACATGAGACTGATATTATACACATCACCGCAGCAAAATATGACAACTGCTGCATCTTCAGAAAAATAGTTATTTTCTGTGACTGAATTCAGTATAAAGTCCAAGCTAATAAGGTACCTCCTATGTGCTTTCATTCTACACTGCTTTAATTCCTAATTCCATTTACTTGGTCTATTTCCAGAAATGGTCTGAATATCTTTCTAGAAAACACATTGAAGATGAAACATAACACAGGTTATGATTTCATTAAGCACTGGACTTTAGGCTTAGCATGGGGGGCAAATGAGTGAATTTCAGCAGCTGGTGACGTAGGGGAAAACAGCTTTTTTTACATAATTTCCGTCCATACAACTGAAAGGATAAGAGATTGATCAGGCAGTAGATTAGGTCAGTAGTAAAGATGATCAGAGATGGACCTGAAGTGGAGAATGAAGTAGTGACATTTTTGCAAAAGTGACTTTTACCTTGTCTTCCTCTGGCTCTCTATGTCATGTCTTGATGCCCTGAACTGAAGTTCTTGCTGCCTTGCTGGACCACACGACCAGACTAACCAGCATTTTATAGACCACAGCTCTCTTCATGGTCACCTGCTGTATGAGACACACTTCAGCAGAAGGAGCCATTCCCATGCTGTTAGCACTATTTTACTAGGAGAGTTGTTTTTGAACCTTTAATTGCATACATGCTATCAAATAAAGCAGATCTTGAACAGGTCAGAGCTCAGCCTAGTGCTGCAGGTAAGGGGAATACCTGGCTTGAAGATACAGTGTTTAAATTCTCTCACTTCTCAGACAGGATGACAATGTTCAAACCACCTGCGGGGATCAGCCCTGTCATTCCTTCGGCCAAGTCCAGTCATCATCCAAGAGTGCAGAAGTCAGTGCAACCCAAAACCGTACGGAAAACAAACTAACAATTAAATAATTTGGATAATTGAACAATGGAGTTGGAAAAGATACCTTGGGTTTGATTTTTTTGTTGGTGTAAACACAGTCTTTGTTTCCAGTGGAGAATTATGAGGACTTGAAGTAGAACTGCACGTTTACCAAAACACTAGTCTAGCGTTAAGACTACAGAAAATTCTGTGAAGAGTCCCACTTCCCACAGATGCATTCATTTAAGTCACTTCCCCTTGCTAACTCATTTAAGAACTCATTTTTCGGTATATAGGCTCTTACAGGTTCTATAGGTTCTAGGCTCTTAATCCATATTACCATCTCTGTAATTTCACAAAGAGCAAGCATGACTGTACACATGCGGAATAGAAGAATACCCCAAGAAAGCTAAATAAGGAAGTTCAGAATTAGCATTTAACATTAAAAGTAACAGCTGAAAGAAAAAAAAAAAAAGTCCTTAAAGAGGACCAGAAACAGAATCTCTATCTTTGGTGTTCTTTTAATAGCAGTCCCAAGTTCAAACATGAGACCACCTGCCCAAGAGAGAGATGGAAAATGTTCAGGACTATTGAGCACTCCACAGATTTTCACAGTGGCTCGGCAAAGAGCTATTTAGCACAGGTGTTTAATTACGACACATCAGGGAAGCTCATGGCATTCTGCACTCCTTAGACTCCCGCTTCCACCTGTGCGGTGGACTTAAGTCAGCAAACAGGGCTGAAAAAACAGGTACGGTGCAATGCTCACAGGCTCCAAAACTGCCCTGGAGCTTTTCTGTCTTGGTTGGAGCAACTAAGCTCATTGCAAAGAATCCACAGGTATAGACCACATGCACACAGGCATAACACTTGATTAGGAAATGCTCTGAAGTTAACTTTTTTTTTTTTTTTCCTTTTTTTTTAGAATTGGAGGGTGGCTCACAAGCAGTTTGGGTTACAACACCATGCTGAGACTTTTTGTCCAGAAGCCTTAGGAATGAAAGAAGCATCTTAAAAATTCAAGAGAATGCTGCCTGGAAATATTTCAATGCAAACATTTTTTTTTTTTTATTTTTAGAAAATGCCAAGAACTAAATGTGTGATGGAAACATTCTGATTTCGATTCATTTTAAGCTGCCAAAAACACATAAGACAAGAATGGAATGTCCTGATAAACTTAAAATACACTATTTCAGCCTTTTCTGAGATGAGGTAGTCTAATTTTCCATTTTTAGAAATTTTTAATTAAAAAAAATGTTTATTCTAAGTTTAGCTATAGTCCTTCAGTGTTACCAAAATAAAATATATTCTCTGAGTCCATCCCTCTTCCATAGTCTCGTTTTGTGAAAAATTAAAATCTTTTCTTTTTAATTACATTAAAATAAAATTAAAAACCTATTTCCTCCCTGGATCTGACAATGGGTGTAGGATTTCTAAAAGGAGAAACAAGTGTATCTTATTAGCACGGGAACGCAGACAATTTAGGTTCCAATTTCAATTTAAATATAGAAACTATTATCTTCAGAATCATGAAGAAGTGGATATTCAAATTGGATTGTTTCCAAGGTTCCTTACATAGTTATGAAAATCTGTGTCAAAAGATAGAAACTATTGAGTTGATTTTTCTAACAAAAAAGGAATAATAATAAAAAAAGACTGGATAGCTGTGCCTTTGAAGAATGTGTAGGCAGCATCATACACAGAGCCCAGAAACAGTTCTTTGGTTTTGATCTCCTAAGTGAGACACATCTCTTCTATCCTAAAAACAATCTACAAGATAAGTCTAAATCAGCCACCTGGGCTCTTTCAACAGGTAACATAGAAAGACTGAAATCTTCCGAAGATAATCTTCCACCTCTGCTGGATGCTTATCCTGGAATGATGTGAATGAATTACGAGGGACTATACAGGGTAGCTAAGATGATTTGTATAGAGCCAGGGAGGGTTTCATCTCCCCTAACTTTAGGTTGTAACAGTGATAGCAATGTTAACATGTTTAATATCACTTTGGTTTCTGCCATAGTGAGTGGCACTCTCAGCGCAGGATTCATTAGGATGGTACAAATTTCATTTAAATATTTCCATTTCTATTTATTCATCATAAATTCAATTTGAAAAAGAAGCGCCAGTGCTTACTCTGAAGATTTCTAAAGTTAAACAGAAGGCAATTTCACCAATATTATCTTATATCCTGACTATGAAATAAATAGTATTTTAATGAACAGTGAATAGTATTTTTCTTTCCTAACACATGAGCTCTGACGACTGAATCTGCTATGTGACCAAAGCATTTGGATATTAAGTTTCCATGCATCACGGTAAAACATAAATAAATGAAGACCCATCACTCACTTCCCATCACTCAGCCTGTTCTGAGGTTATGAAACAGTGCCTTTTGCAATTCTTTCTGGTTTGTACTTACAGGAATGCAAATCTCTAGGCTGGATCTTCAGATGGCAGTTTAACCCAATACCTAACCAGTGCTCTTACATTTTCTTGAGTATGAGGGGTGTTTATCGTTGGGCTGGTGTAAATTCCAGCATTGTAAACTATTTCTCATTAAACCTAGCTGTTTTTACATGGACACCATGTACTCTGGCACATAAATTCTAAGTAGTTATCTTCCTGGACTAGCATATTTAATTCACAATTTTTTGTTTTGTAGATAGGCTATCTAATATCTGTCTGATCATCTAGTTTCCAGGGCTATTTGAACAAGTTGAGAAAAATTAAGAATTATATGCTAACTTTGCTTTCTGGCTGGATTTAGAAAATAAGACTTACACAGAATAACAGGGAATCTTGGAGATCTATCGGAGCTGTAGAAAGCATACTACTTTTTAAGAGTTAAAGAGCTAAATTCCTCTTGAAGACAATGGGAAATTTGTTCTTGAGAACTTTGAATTTTTCAGTATAAATCTAAATCTACACTTTATCAATATGCTTATATTTGATAACATAATAACTGCTTCAACACATTGGATATGAAGAACCTTTATATAATTCAGAATTATGTAATTCAGAATTATGTCACCTTGGAATTGTTTCATCAAAATCTCAAAATATTGCAACTTGTCTTTCTGTTTAAGGGAGCCTTCCCAACTTCAAATCTGGTATCTTGAAGTTAAATTAAGATGCAGTACCAAGTAACAGTGATAGAAATATAGTTATTGAACATAATATATTTTAATTACATTGTTCCTTTCCTAACAACATCCAGAACTAATCAATGCAATACAGTTCCTACGAAAGTTACTAGCATTTCTTATTAACTTTGATACATTAGGGTGAGATAGAGGGATTTCTAAATTAGAGGAAACACATGTTCCTCAGTTCAGATATCTTATCTTCTAGGAGCTCTAAAGACAGTCCAGGCTCCAATCTTCAGACGAAGATTTTCTTTACAATTCATCTTTAAGCTCTTTTATCTTATTTGGTTTCACTATAAGTTTTTTAAGCTGTGCCTACACTGCAACTGTATTTTCTTGCCTGTTGTAAGATAATGTCTACAATAACATTGGAAATGAGGATGAGATTCATCTTCCTTGTTACTCAACGGAGAGAGACAGGCAGTTTTAAAGGGTAACTCATCCCAGGCTGTGACGAGATGGTGGTCACCTTTATGCTTTGGAAATGACTCTACAGAGGGAAGTTTGACAACTGACTTAGACCAGATGTTAATTTACAGAAAGCTAAAAATAAGCCTAATGAATCCCGTTATCTTCATCTGCTACACACAGCGAAAGACAAATCAGGTCAAATTTTGCTTGTTATTATTGCTACCTACTTAAAAACAAAACAAAGCAAATCAAAAACCCTATGCTGTGCTTATTGTGAGGAAGGAATGCACTTGAATCTTTAGAGTGTTCTAGATTTCAGGACCAGTACCACAAACATGTAATTGTTTAGTCAACAGCTTATAACGACATGTTTATTATTAAATCATTTAAGAACAGAAAACACTCTTTTTTAAAATGGGGAATGCTACAGTCAAATATCTCTCCAGCTGATGTTACTACCTTACCCTATCTTGTTCAAATCTTGGTAATAATTATCCTGAAATAACTGCAGTTGTTTTTAATATAGGAACATATTTACTTTGACAATTTTAATTTCCTTGTTCAGAAAGAGTGAACAGTTAAAATCATGACAAACCTAAGTGAAGAAATGAAGAAATTCTGTTTTACAATTTTATTTCTTTGGAGCCTGAATTTGGAGAGCACTGCTAGGAAGAGATTACAAGATGCTGGTTTTGCACAGAGATTTAGAAGAACTGTGAGCTAATAGCTAGAATAAATCACATGGAGATGTTTCATTTGCCTCATTTGTCCAAGAAGTGCTAGATCTGTTATTGAGAGGTAGCCTGTAGGAGAGCAGCTGGATGTGGACATGGTTTGGGTCCAGACTTGTCAGGAGCGAAAGCTGAGGATTCCAGCATGTTCCAACACGAAAAATAGGAAGATGATGGAGATAAGGTACATAACATAGTATTATTAAAAAATAAGAGTAATATATCAGTAATATATCATTGTTTAGATCTTTAAATTCCTTCCTAAATCTACAGCATGCTACAGCTAGACTTAGAGCAGTTTTGCTTAATGAAGACATGAATTAAGAGCTGGAAAATAACATATTGTGCTGTATGTAAAATGAGGAAAATCATGCATAATGCTTCCCCTCATTTGTACGTATTACATTTGCGATTGTCAAAAACAGGATTAACTATCCCTCTTGGGTTGTGCATTCCAAAATACTTAATCTATTCTCCCCTTGATACGACAGAGTAACTCTCATTCATACACAGGCATGCTGAAAAGAGAATCTACTCATTTCACATTTCACATTAATTGCCTACTACTTTTCATTAGCACCCAAAATCACTGCACTTCTCATTAAGCAGAAGAATAATTCATCCATATAAAACATTGCATAATGAAAGCCAAATTAAGGAAAAAGAAAAAAAAATCCTAAATTTCAGAATACATATATGCATAAGTTAAATATAGATTATTACCTTTTAAATTCCTTGAGGGTCTGAAATTCCTTTCATTAATATCTGTAAATTCATGAAGACTGAAAGGAGGGAATGAGGAACTGGAAAAGGGCAGGATCAGCCATTCTTAGTGGATGATACCTCTAACAAAAAATCCGCCCATCTAATTTTAGGCACCAGAGTACTATGAATTAGAAACCTCACATTCTAGGCCCCTTATGTTGCTAATGGAAAGGTAGGAAGAGCTTCGTTTTGAAACTAAGTTTGATAGCCTCAAGAAATGATTTTCCTTCTGTATAAGGAATTTCAAGCAATTAATAATGTTGATACCTGACAAGGTATCCACATTTTGGTGACATGAACTATGTGGCCTTAGAGGTGATTTTCAAGTAACAAAAAAACCCCACCCATACAAGAGGAAGAATTTCAAGAAACAGAAAAACACATGACCAATCAGTATTTTAAAAGCTATTTCTTCTCTTGAAGTTACCTTAACAAGAGAGAGGTGGTAATCAAAGACGTACAAGTTTCTAGTCCTAACATCCTTAGCAGTTGTTATACATTCAGGGTAACCACGAGCTCAAGGTATCTGTGAGATTTTTTTTTTCCATGTAGAGACAAATTTTATCCTTCTTTCATATACATACACAAGTTTTATTCCCTGAGATTTGAAGCAGTGCTTTCCCAATATTACCCCTCTGAATATGATCCTACATGATGGCTTAACCTTTGCATCACTGGGTTTGCAGGATCCTTCTGAAATGTCCAAAGATTTACCTTCTAATTCCTGAAAGATTTTGGTTTCTCTGCACATCATATATGTTCCAAGCTGATATTACATGAAAGAATCTTTCCTGAAACCTGTTATGGTCTTTACTTAAGTAAGACACCCCACTCTATTTTATTCCTCCTACCAAGTGTCTAGGCAGACAGCAGAGGAACCCTATAGATAGATAACATCATCACACCCTCACATTTTGATCACTCAAGCTGTTTAACAGGGCTTGGATTCTCCCACCCAATTTTAGGCACTTAGCTGAGAGGCTTAATTCACAGCTATCGTCATTTTATCTTCCTTCTGTAGACAGTAGAAAAAGATTGATTCCCCCAGGGGTGATTTTGGCCGGACTACTTTATGAATATCTTTCCCTCCCTGATTGTAGAGGACATGTATTGGGGTCCTAATCTCAATTACTCAGAGAATTAAAGTCAGGTGAAATGAATAACAAATGAATTAACAAACAAGAATGGGTCCTCACTGTGCTGAAGATAAATTAATGGTACTTGGAACTCTAGACACATTTCATCAGAACTTTATAAATTTGAGAGAATCCAGATAAGCTAATCTGTTTTATCCTGACTGCAGTTTTTCATGCTTGTTCTTCGTGCTTTCTTTACTAGCAGAGGGAATATAACAGCAATGACTTGGGAAAGTACTAGCTAAACATGAGATTCTGGGTTTCACTCTACATAGCTGTAATATTCAATATGATTAAGCTGCTAATAGGAAAAAAAAAACATCTAAATAACAATAGGTGCAGGTGTCTTGTGGTCCTCTGATCCACTTATCCTTGAGAACACATAAAGCTAGAATGAAGTCATATGAGAAATAGTATAAGAAATGTGCTTACTATTCTCTAAGAAAAGAGATTCCCAGCAGAAAGTATGTTTGAATATTTGAATTCTGAGTGTTCTTCATCTTTCTACTTTAATTTTTTAAAAATATGATCTTGTTTTCTACATAAAAAATACATCCAGACAAAGTGTTTTAATAGAATAAATATACAAAAAAAACTACAAGTGTTTCAAGTGAATTGAGGATATCTGTGATATGTCAGCACTGTGGCTTTCTGCAATGCAACACACCAATATTAGCCATGTTGCCGTGTGAAATGCAATATTCACACTTTTGATTTTTCTGATGATAATTCAAATTATCTCATTTTAACAGAGTCTCAATCTGTTAAAAATCTATGGAAAACTGAGAATCAGATATTAGTTGTCCTGGTACAAAATAATTTGATTTCATTTATGATATGGTAGATCAGAGTCTGGTTTAATCTTAGAATCATTTTGAATTCTATGTTGTGTCATTGTTCAGCACAGCTCAGACTATCTAAGGACAGATATATTTTATTAAACCTCAGAATGTGGAAATTCTTAAATTTATGTATATGTTTACAAAAACATATATTTATATTATATTAGAATGGGTATGTGAGATGTTTTATTTATATTCAAAGCACGTTATGACTACTCAGTTTATTAAGCAAATAGAATAGTGCCTATGGTAGTGCAAATATTTATAGCTGTATTTTTCCACTCTGCAAACTAATTTGCATATCTATATATCAGCAGCAAGTTAACAGGACCAGAGACCTAGAAATTCAGAGTGGACAAAAGACACCTTAAGAAGCTACAAACCAACAACCAGAAAAAGCCTTTTAGCTGTAAGTCAGCAGACTTTTATGTCAAGCTTGGCTGACTAATTATTGCTTATAATTTGCATTAGGATTAATTAACTAATTAGAGAGGAATGTCTGAAGGCAAAGTTATGGCTCTGCTTGTCAAGCTGAGGACTTTAATTATTCTGATATTTTTAATTATAATCAGCTGCTGAATGAGTATTACATTGTCAGCTACTATAGCTGAGGCTGCAGTGGGTAGGAGGACTGCAGGAATTGTGGGGTATTGTATTAGCACTTCACCTAGAACCAGGGAAAGGTAATGCCAGCCACGCAAATACAATAGGAAAGCCTTCTGGCTTCAATACTCATTAAAAGCATGTACATAGCACTGTATACTGTGGCAGTTCAGTGTTAGGTATCATTTTAACAGTAAGACAGAAACTTTTCCTCAGGAACTCTTCTGAACCTTTATTTATTTGTTTTCTTGTTTTAACCCCTTTCTGGTGAGACTAGATTGTCTGCTGGTCCCTAGATCCACAGACATTTGAATATCAATTAATAGAGGATTTTCTATGCTGCAAAGATGAGAGGTCCTATCCTTTGCCGAACAGGATCATTTTTTGAGACACAATATATCTGATTTGTTTGCCAAGACTTCTGTGATATAATGTCTTAAGGGCTTGATCTCATGGCTCTGTCAGTAGTAAGTTTGTTCAGCGATTTATTGAGGCCACTCCTTTCTTAAGTCTTTCTATGATAACCATCACCATAGCATATGGATGCTTCGTTATCCTCAATAGATATAATCATACAACCCCAGGTCAATACTCACATTTAAAAAAATTGGAACAGAGGAATAGATTAACTAAAGGCTGGAGTGTCAATACAAGGGCTTCAATATAAATCCTCTGTTTGTTGCTTCATCAAATCTTAAGCCTCTAAATACCAAAGAGTGGAATCCAGTCACCTAGTTTAGGTTCAAACTTTGACACTGATGTTTTAGACTCTTGACCTAGGGTGATTTGATGGACCCAAAATAGGTGCCTGTGTTCTGCCTAGTGGTGATGCTTCCCTCTTTGAGTGGGTGCATTTGCAAGGCAACTCAATCTGAACCACTTCTGCTGAGATCATAAGGAACTAGTATGAAGTGTTAGGTGTTTTGGGTTGCAGTGCATCTATTGCCCTTCAAAGGATGAGGATACCATTACCTTCCATTTATTTAATGGTAATTTGGGAGAGCTGAGTGCTGTGTGCTAAATAGCTGGAGGTTCATTAAACCCACCTCATTCAGACTGTAAGCACTCAAATTGCCAGCACCTTCTTTTTGAGCCTCTAAGGAGACAGGAATGCAAAATTCACTGGAATGCAAGGGAAAAGGATTGGAGGAAGCTGTCTGAGTTGATAAATAGAATATTCAGCTGAAAATGGGGAACAATACAGCCTAAACTCCCTCAAATTTATTTTACATTAGACCTTAAGAGATTAAGAAGCCAGCTCAGTCCTGAAGAGTCCTATGCTTCTGCAGGCTGAGTCTGTAAGCAGTAAGTTGTGCCACTTCCACACCAAAGTCTACTGAATAGATCATGTCCCACCTACGTCTACCCTTTCATACATCTTCCAGTAACACCTCAGTAAGGTTCAGACACTGTTCTGAATAAACCTAGATTGTAATATCTTTCTCCAAAACTGACATTTCCAGTTACAAATTGGTAACCGAAGTAACCATAAAATTTCAGTGGAGTAGGAAGGCATTTAGGTATGTTCAACATTAGGCAGCTCTGAGAAATAAGGAAAGTGGATCATTGTCTAGGGCTTAAAGGCTTTTGGACTAATGCCTAATTTAGGCAGAACTGAAGATGACTGTATTCCACATCAAATTTCTCTTTGCCAAGCCTTCTCAATGCCTACAGTTCAACATGCACAGAAGTACATTCTCCCCTTTAGGAAGGGAATCAGGCCCACCTAATCTCTGAATACACTGTTGGGGTTTTATATATGTCCCCTGTGACCACAGAGAGACCGGAATGACTAGATCCCAAACTAAGGCACTTCAGTTAGATGATGAAAGTTGGTGCATACATAAACCAGATTAGGATTCACAAAACAAGCAATTATATGATCTGTCTTGTCTTCAGAAGCTAGAGGATTCATCTGACTTAAATCTAACAAGGTATCCTGCCTGCTTCTTACAGGCAATGTACAAGTTCCATTCTCAGGTCACTAAAGTGTGATTTGTCTTATGCTACAATGGGTAACTGAATGCCCATGCCCAGTACAAGTGTATATACTCACACTCAGTCATTTCTTTCCTAAAAAACACCTCCCCTCACACAGAAGAAAACCAGGGGAACCTTTTCCTCACTTCTTTTTTCAACTAAGTACTGATGTGATTGCCTGAGGAAGCCCTAACTGAATTATTGTTATCTGGGCAATAATCCCTGGAAAGTACATCAGTCCATTGGAACGCAACTATTCTGTGGCAGGTCAAAGACAAAGTTTTCTCTTAGCTCCATTCAATTTTTGAAAAATAATTATTTTTTCATGAGAAAAAGAACTCTTTCCCCATTTCAGAGGAATGATCTAATCACATGAATAGAAAGAAAACAATTCTTTTTAAGTTCAATGGCTGTGCAATTGCTTTCTGCAAAGTGGAACAAGTTAAGATATACTTATAAATTGTTATCTAAGACCTCCCACTGAAACCAATGAATAGACTATTTGATAAAGCATTTGTGCTTTAAAAAGTAGATAGAGGTTCCACCTATCCACTTTCCTCTGAACTAAGGTGCATGCTCCCACATGCATTCCATTCCATTTTGACTTCTCAAAGCATGAGTTATCACATCACAAACTCATTTAGCTCAATATTGCTCTTTGTTCCTCTCAGTGAAATTTCTACTGACATGAACAGAGTTTCTCTTCTCATAGTCAAGACACTGAGACTGTTCATTTTTCTGCTACTCAGTGTGTTAAGTATAGTCTTGTATGCTGCAATTAGGAAGTGAGTAGATAAGATGCAAACCATGAAAAACAGACTGCAATTTGACCTTGGATATGCCCATCATGTCATCCTGGGGAAATAAAATTCAAGCTTGCCTGCACTGTTTGGAAGTTTTGAGCTATCTCTACTGAAGCAAGAAAATCTCTTATGTAGGCCTCTCCTTGATCATAAACAAATAGATGAACTCAAAAAACCCTGCTCAAAACACAAAAACCTTTCCACACTTGTATAATGGGAATGAATGGGAAGTGTTTTCATTTATTTACCAATTAAAAAAGGATGAAATGAATATCATCTGGGGGTCAGCGCTCTTGTGTGAAGACTGATTTTCTACAAAGTGCAAAACAGTGTTTATATATGTAAGACTAAAATTTGACCCTGAAACAGATAATATATTTGCATTTGAGATGTTCAAGGAAATCATAACATAAGAAAGACATTTACCTTTGAAAAAGTGGAATATCTTATGTTCTCAATGTATGCGCTTGTTTAAAAAGTTAATGTCTTAAGCTTTCTGCCTTCTAGTCATGTATATCTAATCTAATTAATGCTTTCCAACCAAACATGTCCCTAAGCAGGCCTAGAGTACACTGACTACTCAAAAGACATTGCTTACCTCAGGCCTTTTCCGCTCCTTAGCCTATCCTAAATTTTTGAATGTACCTTGCAAAAAACTGTTTAGTTTCGCAGGTTTGTCACTTTTTCAGCTTTACCTTCCTACAGGTGAACTCAAAATGTCCAGGCTTGCTCTCTTTTCTTTCAGATCAGTCAATCTTTGTCAGTGTGAGTAAAAAGCGAATCAGATAGGCTAGCATTAAGGCAATCCAAAATACTTGGTAGAGCCATTTATCACTAAATCATAAACTAAGGAAGATTAAGATGCTATTTTACATTTTTCCCCTGGCATGATAATAGTTGAATGCATGTCCACCCTTTTGCTGATAGGCTCTTAATCATCTTGCTCAGAGGTGCAGTGCTATGAGGCTCAGAGGCTAGATATATACCACAATTTCTTGAATCTTTGATTCATGTTAGCTCAGGTCTTTGCAAAGTTGTATCCTCTGCTTACAGTGTTGAGGTACCCTCAAGGGAAGTGTAGTCTCAAGACAGTAGGTTCTGAAGAAGTTATGATGTCCAAGAACACATCAAGCCCATCATAGACTTCTTTGCATGAATTCAGATTCTCACTGAATTCTCAAACACAGGGTCACGCTCCATGGTGACAGCCCTGACTTGACTTACTGCTGGTCCAACTAGCTCTGTCAGAACACATTGACCCATGTCAGATGTATGTACATCATCTATCGAACTTTCAATGCACCCAAGCAATTCTGTAATATAAGTGATAACAACATTAGTGGTATATTAGTAGTAATGTAATTAATTTTTTATTCCAGTAAAGGACATCCACTTGAATGGACAAATCCTTTAAAATATGTTGTCAGTGTAAAATGAAAATTGTGAATTTCCCAGACAATGATGATGGAATCAGAACCAAATATTTGTGTTTGCTGGAACTTCATCCTCCTGGGACATCAGACAAACACAAAAATTCAAAACGACACAGGAACTAGTCCTTGAAAACATTTCTGTTTTGGATATAAACAAGATTATTGTGAAATGTGAAAGCAAACTCTTGGCATTCAGGTCCTAGAATGTCATTCACGCTTTTAGACATCTGTTTTACGATGATATGACTTGCATACTAGTAGTTCCAACATGGGCTGACCATAGGTACCTGCACTATAAACATATGTAGACATTCAGGGTAAGTACTGCTATGCCACAAATCCCATGTAACACAATTTTAAGAACTAACTTTTAGACATCTGAGGTTAGGTGAGGTAAATGTCTCATACGTCCTGTAAATGAATGCACTAAAGATAAACTGACTATTGCTTTTCTCAGCAAGCTTATTTCAAAGGCATAAAACGTCAATAGTGAGAAAGTAAAGGCATCGTAGTGCTGCAGCTACTAAGAAAGAAAAGATTCTTTGGTAATTTGAAATTTGTTATATTGACATTTTCCATAGCTTTGGGAAACAAAAGGGAAATATTCAGTAAGCAGGAACAGGCTATTTTGTAGATTCATTTTTGCTTCTATTGAAGGACTTAGTGGCATGCCAAGCAAAGCAAGGCAAGAGGACTCCATTATTTCCTTTTTCTGTAATCCATTTAGGAGTTACAAAGGGAATAAAAAATGTATCCTTTCAATTTAAAGAATACAGACTAAGTGTTTCCAGTGCCTTCCAACATGATCCATCAAAAGAAGAGGAGCAGAGAGAGGATGGAAAAGGACAGAAGTCATTGACTTAAACAATTTAACCTTTATTGCTTTTAGGAAGCTTCTTGGCCTACATGCATATAATGTATGTATTAACTGACCAAAGGATGACCAAATGGAGCTGATGTTTGTCTCAAAGAGAATTATACTTATCTGCCAGATAACCAGAGCCTTGTTGCCATAAACTTTATTTTATTCATATATTTTAAGTGAAGATAAGTGAGTTTTGGAAACTGTGTATTGTGAGTCACAGTTTTCAAAGCTAATTGAAGCTCAGGACACAAAGTTTTGATGCCGTAAGACAACTTGATTCATAAAGAGGTGATGATCTATCCTATTTTTTTTTTCTTAAAAAAAATGGTAAAACATATCAAGCTTATTCTCGTTTAATATGCTAGGAGTGGGAAGTTAAGAATCCCCTGCCAAGAACTTAGAAGAAAATAATAAGCACAACTTGAAATTTGTGTAAATATATCAAACATCTGAAATTAGAAAAAGTCCAAATAAATAAACACTTTCACTTTCTTTAATGGTCCCCAGTCTCAGCTCTGACGTAACATTTGTGTAAGTTAGATCTTCAAACTTGTGTTTTAAGTTAATATCTTTTCTGATAATTGTGTTCTGTCATCTATTTGTGTTTGAGAATGTCAGATCAGTAGCAAAATCTTTATTGGTTTGTTAACTCTTTTCTCTCTTTGATAAATTGAGGTCTAAAATCAGAAGTGAAGCTGTTGTCATGATGACCCTGGTGGTACCTGCAGATTGCACTGAGGGAACAGGTGCATTTGCTTGTCATAATTTGATTGCATTTTATTTTAATCTTCTTCTGTTTGCTTCTTTTGTTTTAAATACAACAAAAATAAGTATTTTTCAGTCCATAACCAGACAATCACCCAGAACTTTATATGACTGTCAGTGCTCAGTATAACTACTTTAGTTTTTAGTAGCTGAAAATCTGTCCCTCTTTATTCTTCTCTTTCATTGTTTGCTTCTCTAACCATCTGTCAGTTTCCTTTGTTTCTTTACTGAAACTGTTCCCTTCTTTAATAGAAATCAGATGTGTGAAACACCTAGCTGCGGAAGTGGCTATAACAGAATTTCAAAAAACTGCAAAATATATGTTGGCAAATTGAAAAAGTATATTGTTCTGTTTCAAAGTGAATAAGGAATTTTATATGGATAAGAATCAACTATTTGACTTTGAATCCAATAATATACATCTTTTCAATTACAATATTTCCTCATTTTTTAAAGAAAAATCTTTTTTAAAAATTAAAATCTATTTCAAATAAAATACAAAGAAAAAATACTTGTTACTGTTTATGAAAAGGAAAAAATCTCAGGAAATAGAGAGTTTATATTTCTTAAATAAATTGCTATTTTTTTCTTCACTCCTCAGGAGAAAAACCTCAGCAAAATCAAGAGACATTTTATTTTATTTTATTTTATTTTATTTTATTTTATTTTATTTTATTTTATTTTATTTTATTTTATTTTATT
>JAVCKT010007405.1:0-15385 GCA_032273925.1 Rhynchotus rufescens
TTCTTAAAAACAAACAAACAAACAAAGCACAGTGGGTGTTTTATAGAAGAAGAAGCAATTCAAATAAACAAAGTAATTTAGTGGTCTTACATCTCATATTTGAAGATGAGCTAAAGCCCATTGAACCTCAGAGCAGAATCCCAATAAGATCATTTTATCTATGCAACCCACACAAGAATAAAATGAAAAATGAAATTGATTTTGTCTTTTGATTTTTACCTGTCCTACATTTGCATTGAATACCACGTGGGCTTTTAGCTCAGCTCCACTATCTGCAGCATGACGTTGTCTCTCCATGCAGTGTGGTCTGTCTGAACCCAGCCCCATAAATGACATTAATGGTGCTACTGGCTTACAGCACTGCGTTCAGAGTTCATGAAAGAAGTAGTTATATGCAGAATATAAACCAGTCCAGGCCATAGCAAGCTCAAAGATCCTGATTTCTCTATCATTTATATCAGCAGGTTGGCCAAAACACATCTGCACAGTCTGATTTTTCCTCCCATTGAAGCTTGCTCATGGGAGGGTGATTCATAGCCTGTCTGCATTTCATCCTGACGAGGGATCGGGACATAGAAGGACTCCTGGGCCTTGCTGTTCGGAGAAGCTTTCCAATGACCTCTATGGTATTTTACTTTAAAAGCATCCTGGGATGAAAGGCACTTGACCAGGACCAGAATGACCATATTGGAGGTAAAGCTTTCATCTGTAGCTGCTGCTGGAGAAAGCAGGTGGCACTACCAGCCCTGCTGGGCACATTATCAGCATTTAACATTTCTGGACAATCTGCATAGCACTAAATAAAGGCTGGAAACAAAGGAGAGAAAGAAGATGGCTGGAAATAATTGCCAGTGTAATGGTTGATGCAATGCATATATTTTAAGATGGTTTAGGGACTTCTTATAGCTGAAAAATGCATTTCAGCATTGCCAAGTTTTGTCAGATATTCAGAATATGAGTAGCCTAAGTAGCTGTGATGAACACAAGGGTCAGACCATTTTAGAAATGGTTCAGAATAACCTTAAAGGAAAGATATTGTGTCTCTGAAAAGACCTTTCCCCAAATAAGATCTTGTCTCCCAAAAGGAGAGTTTAGACCCTGTTCCCATATCAGGGTAGTGTTACAAACTTTCTGCTTGTGAAGGTTTAAATAAAATTATGAACAGTGCTTTGGAGTTTTAGAATTTATTTAACATTTTTGAAAGAAAGGAGGAGATGGAGCTTACACTTGTAAGCATTTATTTCAATTGATCTTATAATTCTCCTGTCAGAAAGATCAAGATAAACATTTCGCTGCAACTGCAAGACAGATGTGTGTTGTGAATCTTTAAGTCAGTCAGATTAAGAGCAGCCCTTTACCTAACCCTAGAGCTTGTTCTTCAAAGCCATTTAAATCAGTGGAATTAGAAGCTGCTTAGGCCAGCTGAGAGCATCTTACAACAAAATTCCTGGCATCTATTCTTCCTCCTATTGTTTTCATTTTTTTTTTTTTCATTTTTCTTTTTAGTTCTATTTGGATATTACAAATCAGTTACAGAACAGTCTATATGAGATAGAATTTTTCAGATCTCCTATGACCACATCCATGTCAGGGCTGCACTCATGTTTCCAAAAGGGCTTGCAGCTGTAGGAGAAGTATTCAGAAGGCATATGGGGATGTATTACAGAAATGTTTTTATAATTAGTGTTATTTGAAATGGATATTTGGCTAATACTTGGTAGCGCAAGTAACAGGTTGAGACACCCCTGTACCAGGGACTACAGACTGCATTGGCTATAGTAACAAAATGATCCCAGCCACACAGTGTGCAATGCAAAGGCCTTTCTACACTGCAGTCACAGCATCATAGAACCATTATGGTCAGTATATCCGAATATGCTTTCAGTTAACTAGTGGCATGTGCTGGCAGGGCAGCTGTGAGCTGCCCACCCAGTAGTTTTCCAGACTGACATTTCCTGATGATTCAGGGGAGACTGGATAGGTTGTGGGAATTAAGAGGCAGTTGGTGCTCAGAGTCCATCTGCCACATGCCTGGCTGCAGAATGCTATTTCAGACGAACCTCTCAGATCGCCAGCCTGATGTTTCCATTTGAAATGCATAGTTCTTTTTTTTTTTTTTTTGTCTCTCCACCAAGTGGCAGAGACTTACAGGTATTTCACTGGAAAGCAGCCTCAAAGGCAATGGTTCCTGCTGATCTGCCAACATGGAAGCTGCCCTGCAAAGGAAACCCACCTGTGAGGATCTACTCAGTTCCAATACAGACAGTTCTGGAAACTGCTAAGGAAAGTCTGGGAAGTTCAAAAAAATGCAAGAACCACAGTATTTGCCCTGACCTCAGCCTCCTGTCAGTTCTGTGCTAGATTTAGCCCCAGGTTACTTGCTCAAAGCTGAGCATGGATCACACCACCTCTGAAGAAAATCGAAGGGCAAAGCTGCTGTGCTTCCAAAGGATTACAGTGCACTTCCCACCAGCATAATGACCTCAAAGGACTAGGGGAGCAGAAAGAGGGCATGGTTTGATTGTTTGCTACTCCTGCAGCTGCACAAGGGGCAATCCATAAAATACTCCGAGCAGGGATTCCTGTGCAGTATGGCAAGTAGTCGGTTGGCTAAAGAAGCAACAAGGTCACCCATGGGAAGTCTATTGATAGAGAGGAGGCTGTGTCAGGAGCTACACAGGTTCCTGTCCCAGCAGCAGCAAAACCCTCCGTAAGTCCTGGGATGCGACTGCACTTAAACTCGCACCTCAGGGATCCCTCTGGCTGATGTGATGCTTTTGCAAAGGCAGGGGAGTATGGGATGCTGCAGGTAGTGACAAGGCAGTCAGTGCAGCATGCTGGAGGCTCAGTGACCAATTTTTTATGTAGGTTCCAGCCGAACCTTCCCTGGCACATCTTAAGGCCTTTTGCTCTTCTCTTGTCAGAAGTTATTCTAGAGAACAGACCAACCCCTGCCTCACTACAACCTCCTTTCAGGTAGTTGTAGGGAGTGGAAAGGTCTCCCCTGAGCCTCCTCTTCTCCACACTAAATAACCCTGGCTCCATCAGCCCCTCCTCATAAGGTCTGTGCCTTCACCAGCTTCATTGCCCTTCTCTGGACCTGCTCCAGCTCCTTACTGTCTTTCTGCCCAAAACTGAACACAGTGCTCCAGGTGCGGCCCCACCAGTGCCGAGAACCTGGTCCTCTCCTGTAGAGCCCCCTTACTTTCTCAGCTAGGAAAGGCTGCCCCAAGCTTGGACCAGGGCACCTGGCTGAAGACAGCGGCTTTGCCCAGGGCCACCCTGCGCGGGGCTCTGTGGCGCCCGCGCTCCCAAGGGCTGCAGGGCCCCAGCTGGGCCCAGCCCAGCTGTGCGAGGCTGGTGCCAGGCTCCCCCAGAGCCCTCCTGCCTCTGGGCACCCTGTCCCACAGCAGCCCCAGGGGCTCTGTGCTGAGCGGTGCCCCCGTCGGGCAAGGCAGAGCCTCCATTTCCACAGCTCTCCAAGCACTCCGCTCCGAACACGGCACAGCAGGTTTGCTCTGCGAGGCAGAGCTCCCTGCGACCCACAGCAGGCGGCCACCAACAAGGCTCAGGCCAGTGGGATGGCGCTTCTGGCCACCCAACACAATGGCTGCCCCCTTGCTCCCCACCTGCTCCTCACGCCTTGTGTCATCTCTGCCTTGCTCAGTATTTCCAGGTGCCACTGAGGAGGGATGGAGCTCCTGCCGGTTCTGGAGGGAACGGCAGAGGCACCGCGCTGGCTCTTGAATCAGGGAGGCCTTTGCAGCGGCTCCCCCATGGATCAGCTCATGTCACAGCCCGAAAGGCCCTGGCCAGGGAGCACCCCATGCAGGCAGACATGTGCTGCCCGACACATAAAGCGCAGCCCTGTTCCCTGCTCCCAGGCATCCTCAGGGACCCACGTCCAAGCTGGAAGCAGGCAAGGCCCTTGCCCTGCAGCTTTCAAGTGTGCAAGGTTGGCGCGGGTGCCAAAGCGTGAGGCAGGAGCGGCTGCCACGGCAGAGGGTTGCGTTGATGCTGCTGCTCAGAGGCACCTCCACGGGCTGCAGAGATGGGCAGAGAGCCAGCTCGGCCACCTCAGCTGAGGGGACTGCAAAGCGCTGCCATGGTGGGGAAGAAGGGCAGGCAGCAGCAGAGTCTTGGGCTGAGCAGCTTCAAAGCAGCTCAGCAGAGAAGGCCCTGGGCGTCCTGGTGGACGACAAGAGACCACGGGGCAGCAGGGCAGCCTTGCAGCAAAGAACATCGATGGTCTCCTGGGCTGCATTAGGGAAGGTGCTGCCAGCAGCTCCAGGAGGATGGACGAGCTCAAAGCCAAGCACAGGCTGATGAACATGTAACAGCAAGCAGTAGACATTCAGACAGATCTTTCATCCTCAAATTGCTATGTTGGTAGCTCCCTGCTCATCTCTTCTTTCCCTTTTCCCCTTTCTTCTACAGTAAGAAAGGGTAGGAATGCAAATATCAGTCTCTTACCCATACAATACAAATACCTGGCTTGAAAACTAGCATCACTGCGTGCTTAACACCCAAGCATCTTACAAGCTGCTGGTGATGCTATGTGATTGCTCTTTCTATTTGACTCTAGTCTTGATGAGCCTCACGATTGTGGGAGCACAGAAATGTCAGTGACTATATTTCTTCAGTAGCTTTTGCCAGCAATGACCCTTTGAACAGCTGATGCCTAGAAATAGGAGATGTGCGATGGCTGTCTGGGTTTGGGGTATGAATGGCTTTTCTAGCACACGGTGTTTTGGAAATGTCAGCTGTAATTGAAACTTAATCTTCTAACAAGTTTCAGCTGGCTGCTATTTGCAGACAATGTGAATGTTGCATTTTAGTAAATGGCATCTGAACTGAAAGGTTCTGTTGATCTCTCTCTCCTTTTTTTCAAAGTTCAGTGCCAGCTAGGGTTTTGGTTTTGGTTTAATTTGGCTTTCACAGATCAGGTACTTATTCAAGTGTAATTTTTAAAAAAATAGTCTGTGTAGTGAAAAACAACCCCCCAAAACTTTGACCTGTTGTAGTTGGACCTGAAATATTGATGTCCTTTCAGAACTCGCAGAGTTGAATCTGTGTTTGCAACTAGTTCCTGGATGGGGCAAGAAAAGCAAGAAGCAGTCAATGTAATCATCATTCCTCCAAGATCCAGCTATGCAAGAAATCAATGTTTCCAAAGGTAGGTCTATTCTCAGAAAAGACTGTTGAGATACTCCGTGCTTAAGGGCTTTCAGAAGCTCTTGCATCATATATACCCATTTATAAAGGGAGCTTCCAGCTTTCACACCTTCCATCTGCCAGATCTGCCAGCCCTGCAAACCTAACGTGGCCTCGCTGTGGGGCTGTGGGGTTTCCCCAGGGTAACCTACCCTGGCTGGTGCACACACAATCTACCCTCTGCAGCTGGGCTCCACATGTGCATCAACCTGGCCTCTGAGCAAACATTTTGCAGTTGGGTCTCAATCATTAGTTGCCTCCAATTCAAGAGAGGCTTTTCTGTGAACTCAAATGGTCATTGTGTGATTGTGTGTGTGAAGCTTGATAAGCTTCTGCCTGTTGTGTTTTTTTTTTTTTTTTTTTTTTTTTTGTTACTAAAAATCTGCAGATTTGAGCGTGGCGTGTCCTGTGTCCTTCATGCTCCCTGCCCATGAGTGCAGTGCAGGATCCATGTGGCTCAAGTGCACAGTGCCCACGCTGCATGGGGAAAGGGTAAGCTCACTGATGGACTGGGACTAGTTTCTGTGGCCCTCATCCCCCATAGCTTGAACCTGAGCTGCAGTGCTTAGGAGTCCATGTTGAGTTTGCTGCTCAGCTTGGATTTGCAGGGACACTGGTGAGGCTGGACCTCAGGCTGGGCTGAGACTGCTGGTGAGCTGCCAGCAGAGACGAATGCCATCTGCTTTGGACCTCAGGAGTACCCAGCCAGACGGCCGAGGTTTGTTTGTGTCTTTGAAGTCAGCAGCTGCAACCTGGAATGCAGCCAGGAAGGAGATCTGTGAAACAGGAAGGTATTTATTTTTACAGAGTAAATCCTGTTAAACAAAGTAAGCTTCTCAAAAGTGATAGAACTCCTGTTTGGTGGACTTTGCACTGGAATTCTTGATAAAGCAATCATCTCAAAAATATATATTTAAGATGGATTATTATAGTTTATATTATAAGAAAGGAATAGATGACAACCATTTCCATCTTTAAATCTGTGAAGTGCCAGCATCTTGACTATTGCATACAGTCCAGTTGCTTCATTTTCAAAATGAAGATACAGTAGAACATGAAAAGTTGCACAGAAGTGTGTTAATCAGAAATATGAAGCAGCTTCTACAGTAGGAAATGCTAAATAAATGAGGACTTTCAATATTCAAAGGAGATAACTGAGGGGCAAACACAGATAAGCAGAGGAAGAATAATTCACTGTTTTTCATAATACACATTTCAAAATACAAAGCATCATCAAGAGATTTTAAAAAAGAAAATGGATTTTTTTATAGCACATTATTAAATCACATAACTCATGAAAGAATATTGTGGGAGTACAAATCCCAGGGGACCTAGAAAATACGGTCATTTGTGTGGACAAATCACAAGTCAGGCATGTGTCCTGAGTCGGGAAGCCTCTGAGCTGCTGATTGCAGCCAGGGGGAACGAGGATGGGGAAAAGTGCATAATTCCACATTTCTTACACTTTTCCATTGCCATCTATTGTTAGTCAGTATCAGAGAGCTATATGGCAGTTCTGCATTTAACAATAATATTTGGCTTTAACTATATTTTGAGTAGCATCCAAGGAAGAACTCCTCCTATTTTCCTGGCAGGAACCAGTCACTCTGAACACCGTCCAAGCCTCAGACAAACCTGTTCATCTGCTTTCCAGGACACATCTTGGACACATCTCCGTGCTCAGCTGCTTGAGTGACTAATTTTGTTTGCTCAAATGTTTATAGGAGTCACCTGAAATGTTGTTGTGGTTCAAAGCTGCAGAAAGCCACCTGAACTACCCCCGAAGAAGCCCAAATGGTTAGATGAGATTGTGTGATTGGGATGGGATTCAAGATAGTGATAGTTCTGTCTTACATATATAGTTCTGTATTTGAGACATTCCTCCTGGGATTTAAGTTGTGACCAGACTATCTGATATTGAATCTACATTTCCTATACTTTAGAGCCGTCCTAACTTGTAGGCCACCTAGCATCCTGGGTGACTGCACTTGCCACTGCTCCTAACAAAGCAGAGCCACGATGTAGCCACACAGTCTATTATCATAAATTTAAATGAGGAGCAGATTAGGGGACATCTGTCTCTTGTGGTTGGGCACTCAGTTGGCAGGCAGAGAACCTGGCGTGCTAGACCCAACCTCAGGTGTGGCTACATTTAAAGGAACAAATAAAAGGGCCAGAGGAGGTGTTCTCTTGTGCAGAGGACAACTGGCACAGCACAGCTTGAATCCAAACAACCAATTTCTTGTACTCCTCAAAACATGGTAACTGCCCCCAAACATGGTCCATGCCAACTGCAAGCCATGTCTAGGTGTTATCTGAGAAAGTGTTAGTTGTCCCAAACCAAAACTGTGCCAGGGTAAATACAGCAAGAATTTAATGGTGGGATGATACTGAGGCCTATGCTTTGGCCCTATTTGTTTTATTTTGTGAGTAAACAGCTGTTTCAAGATCCAACCTGTGTGTGCTCTGCAAGGGAAGATGGACCGAGCTCTTCAGTCTCCCACCACCAGCCTAGAGAAGACGAGATGAGTCTGGGTCTTGTTGGGGCTGAGCATTGCACTGCCCAGGCTCCCCATCTCTGGGCTGAGGGCTTGCTGTGGGGCTGTGGCATGTGCTGTGGCAGTTCCTTTCCCTCTGCACCATGGAGCACTAGCTCGGAGGTAAGAGAAGCACTGGTGTAGACAGCCTGCTCTCCATCCACACATCTCCAGAGATACCTCCCTCTCTGCCCCATTGCAAAGATGACTTTGGAAAAGTGTATTGGGCTGCCTGAATTGTCCTCTTCCTCCTCCTCTCCTAGGCCATCTGCCCGAGTTTGCAGCAGAGTGCTGCCTAAATTAGTCACCGAAATGAGGCTGACTGGAGCCTATCCAATGTGTCTGTTCTAATGGGTGGTTTTATTGCCTCAGCTACAATTGTTTTGGAATGTGCTTTGTTTATAGCAATAATTGATCATGTCTTTGTTAGAAGGGAGTTAGTGGCAGCTGGAAGATCTAAACTCTAATTTTCCTGCAAATAGGGAGAAATTTTATAACTTTTTTTTCCCTTTATTTTCCCATCGTTTTGGAAATATATTTCTGGTTTGCAGTGTATAATAAGAGCCCACCAGAAGTACTACAGGCAGTTTAGGGTTCAGAAAAAGTCTGCCATTTGTCTTTTTGATTTAAAAAGATAGTTTGATTGTGCCCTTCATTAGATGGAACCTAATGCAATGCTTTACAAATATTGCTCCATTATTCAGCTTTCATATTGAAATTAAGGCAAGTATTCCCTAATGCTACCAGAAGAAGAGCATCTTCTCAGCTCATTGCTACTAGCATGAATAACCAGCTGAATAACCTGGCCTTTTGAAGTCTGCTGCAGGATGTGTTCAGTTCTGCCGAAGTTCTCCACGAATCCCAAGGTTCTTTAGGTAAAACCTTCAGGTGTCTTTAAAGGACTGAGGTTCTTTAGGTAAAAACCTTGGCCACTTTCAGCTGTCTGTATAGTGACTAAAGAAATGTTTGCCTCCTCAGGTGGTCCATGTCTTGGGAGAGCAAAACCTGAAGCTGTTTCTGTTAAGAGAAACCACTGTTAGAGGAGGATACCTGTTAGAGAAGGCAACTAGTCTCTAACGTAGGTGAATTCAGTGCTCAATTGTCCTTATGGGCTTGGGACAGCTATTTTGCTTTTCTGTCCACATTTCTCTGCCTTTAAAAAAAAGAAGCAGTTTAGCAAAATAATACTGACTATATTGTTGTGCTGTGCAAATTAAAGTATCTGCACAGTGCTCAGATGAAGAGAACACTGTTGAAACCTCAGTCAGTTTTTTCAACATTTGCTGATGTTTCCAATAATGAGAAGTATTCACTTTGTTTCAGGGAGAGTCAGCTGCAGATATGATTTTAGGGCTGAGGTATCTAAATTGATTCCATATTCTAAATAACTCTTAGAGAAACTTGTTTTTCTGGGCTGGAGTAGGAAATAAGGAGAAGCCAATGACAACATGAATCAGCCTTCAGTTTCCACAGCTATAGAGAGCAGGTATCATAAGTTTTCTTACTCTTTGATCATTTTACTTTGAGTGCTTCACTGAAAAAAAATGCTTAAAGGCTGTTGAAGACTTTTGCTATATTATATGATATGCCAAGACAAAAGCAGTGCTATGCTCTTCTCTGCTTGAAGTAAAATATTAGACAAAGCAGCTGTTATGGTGGCTGTTACTGTGAGTTTAAAAACATTGTGTTGACTAGTTTGACATCTTAAACTCACACTCTCTTCATATTTTCGCTTGTGGTGAAAAGCATTAATAAGCCTGGTGGAAGTATGTTTCCAGAAGCTCAAAGTTCAAATGCATCAGCTAAGTTTATTGGCAACACTCTCTTCAAGTTGAGAGACGCTGCAAAATCCCCTAATGCTGTCTGCCTGTGTGTGCTTCATGGTCACCTTCTCCAGAAATCTAAGCTGTCACTTCAAGCACCAAAATAAGAGTCTCAAGGCCCAGGAGAGCTTAGTCTTTTGTGTACCTCCTGGCTGGCTGCCTAAGTCAAGTGTCATTGACTCATTGACATTAACAGAACAGCAATTTGGAGCACTCAGTATCCATGCCTCTGTGCTGAGCTCTTTTCAGAATGGAGCTCTTACATCTTGATAACATTTTAAAAATAGCTTAAGAGACTTAGAAGCTTGAGAGAAAAGGTCCGTCTTGAAAAGAGGCATTTATTTGTGGAACACTTCATTTCCAGTCAGACCTGATGGAAACTTTTTTATTCTTATTATTTATTTGATGACTCTCACTCGAGATTCTGAGTACCTAAAAAACTGGCTGTGTACTTTTTAAAAAATCTGATCCAAGCAGGAAAAAGTTTAGTGCCCCTGACAGGGTATTTACACAGCTTACTGAAGGATTTAATCTTAGGCACCTAGTACTGCTCTTCAGAGTCCTATGATGCCAGGGCAGAAGAGGCTCTCCAGAAGGTACTCCAGAGCACGCTAGTCTGGCTCGTGGTCGGAATTGCTCTGTGGAGAAGTTTTTCTCCAGCTGTTAACCATGGAGAACCTAGCTTGACTAATTGGGAAGGCAGTTACATTGAGCTGTCCTTTTTGGCTGTGATGTATTTATGTCCTCAGTTATTCTGCAATAGAATTTCTTCTTTCTCTTGTAGCTGGGATTAAACTAAGGGGAAGAAACAGTGCTTTAACTCTGAAAAATTGAAGGCTTTGGCTGATTTTGAAAAATGGATCCTTTGCATTTTTTAATAGTCCCTTTTTTATTCAAATTTAATGAAGGTAAAAGGATGAGCTCTGAAAAATTCAGCCAACCATGATAAAACATATAAAGCCCTAGAGAAACCACATTTTTGCAACTTGGAATCCTACCGTGTAGCAGCATATAGAAAATGTGAGTGAAAGGGAGGCAATTTTGTCACTGCTGACAGGTCAGAGAGACACAGAGCCCAGGTTTAACACCTCCAGAGCAGACACTGAGATCTGGGAGCCATGCCTGCTCTCTAAAGACTTTTTGCCATTAACTCACCCTGCCTACAACGGAGCGTGCTGTTAGGTTGCCAGAGTTTCATCACGCTTAGCTGCCTCTGCCAGTCCTGTTCACACTTGCTGCCTCCAAGAGCATCATGTTGTGCGGGATGAGGAAGAAGGTATTCACAGCATGGGGCTTTCTGAGCAATGGTGGGGATAGCTGGTTCTCCTCTTCCCACTCCCACCACACTTTGCAGAGACGGTGGCTTTTCAATTGCTAAGGGACCTCTGGGGGCTTTTGTTGAGTCTTCTCTGGTCTGAGAAAAGTGGCACGGCAGTGCCTGACTCTGCAGCCCATGAACCCTCCCAGGGGAGGGAGAAAAGTGTATTGGGCATGTGGTACCTGCACAGAGGTGTCTGAAAGTCAGTCCCACTCCATTCTGGTGGAATCTGTAACATTATGCTGTGGATTGCCTGAGAGGACATTTGTCTTGCCTGACAGATTGCCCGGCATGGTTCACATGCCCATGTGTCCTAGTGCACCAAACATTCAGGCATAGGCAATTCAAGCAAGACCAGGATTTCTGTGTCTCAGCTGTTCACTCCACACCTCTTTAATCACTTTAAAGCCGGACTCAGTGTGTGCATCTCTTATCTGTGGACCCTGAACTGTGGTGATTGGGGCCAGCAATACTTCCGATGGGAGCATATGGGGAGAGCAGACAGCGCCACACACTTTCTTCATTCCCTGTAGTGACTTTGTCTACCAGTAGCTAGGAAGGGCTTTGCCTCTCATGAAGAGTGAATAACAGTGTGCCCTGCGTGGGCAGCGGGGGCCGTTCTGCAGCGAAGCAGCGTGTGGGCACGCAGGGGGACCAGCCTTCCTGGGTGGCCTGCACCAGCACCTAGCAGCCCTCTTCTATTGCTCACCAACATTAAGAAGTCCTTTGCACCCAAGATTCAAATGTGGATTTCTGCTTCGGCACTTTTTAAATGCCTCCTTCTTGTTCAGATGCCTTAATGCCCCTCCATCCCACACAGACACACGCAGTTAGTCTGGCTCATGCTGAGCTACCCTTGTGACTAGGACCTGCAGGCTGGCTTGGAAACTTATTTTCAAAGTTATCTTTATAGGGGAACATAGGATTTCCTCTATTCCTGCGTGCGTTTCTCACCGAGTAGCACCATTGTTTATATATCTCATGCTCCGTTTCCCACTGTGATCTTATCGAGTTTCAAGCAGCAGGGAAAGGAAGCAGCCAGAACTGGCAGAGCAGCCCTGCCCAAGCAGTACAGCTCGCTTTGAAAAATACCCCGAGCCTCGGTCGGCTTTTGGCTGTTGGCAGCATAGGACAGGGAGCTGTGAGAAATGGTTGCGGAGGCTCCTAAATTCAGCTTTGCTTCCAAAGTGTCATGGGTTGTCTTATATTCATTCATCACTGTCTAATGTTGCTTGCACAGACATTCCTGGAAAATGTGGTTTGTGCCTCTACTGGAGTTTGGTTTCAGTGTGAAACGAGATTTTGTTGACTGTCCTGTGAGCAATCATTGAAGTAATATTATGAGGAGCTTCTTTTAGTGAAATCTGTGGGAAAAATTGGGAGAGCAAAAATTCACGGGGTTCTGTTTTCTAAGTGAAGGGAAATGAGCAAGTGTAAAATGGAGATGATTTTCAAAATTGAAACAAAATATTGTTTCAAATTGTGTTAAACATGATTTTAAAAAAGTATGTTCACTTGAACCTTTTCTCATTGAAGTCAGTAGTTTCCTTAGGGGACACCTCTGTGATTTCATCTAAAAAAATACAGTTTTGTAAAGATATTTTTGGTAGGAGATATTACATGGTAATCATGATTGCTACCTCTACTACAAAACAGTCGGGTGCTCTGATCTGGTTGCTGAATTTATGATAGACACACATATATGTATGTGTTATGTTTTGTCTTGAGATCTCGCTCCTTCTAAAGGTATCAGTGTTACACTTTTTCTGCCTTATGTGATTTGCTGCAATGAAGCATGGATGATTCTTTGCTTTTACCAGCTATTTTTTTCCAGGGTAGACGCTAGGAAAATACTTTTGTTAATACAACACTTTATTTCATAGAAGCAAAAAGCAACTAATGAGTATCTGTTTTGCTGTCCATGTTAACTGCTGGTAGACTATAGTCCTAAGAGCTGAATTTCAATTTATACTTAGCCAATTGGAGAACATAATCTCTCTCAGAGAGGCAAAATAATTTACTTTTTCTATTAAATTTATGACGGTTTTTTTTTTGAACCAGAATGATTTTGGGGTACTGTATATGGATACATCCCCACTACTAAATTAAAGGGAGTTTGGGACTGATCCTTGAGCATGAGTCCAAGGGGCCTCATCTCTCTGTTCTGATCTCTCTGGAACTGACTGGCTGCATCCAGACTAAATAGAGTTTGGCCGTGGATCTCCACTGAGCCCCATGAGAGGGACTTTGGCCTGAGAAGCACTTTTTTTTTTCTGTGTTATTTCAGTAAAATGAATAAAATGAGCCTAGCACTGTAGCCCATCACAGTGGTGCTTTTGCATGTGACCCTAGTGGTATGTTTTGCTGATGCTTAGCACATGGGCATATGAGGTTGGAAAACCTGCTGGGATAGTGTTGGAGAACTGCAGAACGAGCCAAACATGGTGCAGCCCAATCTGATCCATCTAGTAGTGACATTTGGGAAAAGTCCTGCAGTGAGCGTTTCCAGGATACTTGCCCAAACTTTGTTTTGCAGACAGCTCGCGTGGATGGTCCAGAATAGAACCAGAAATGAGCTGGCAGTGAAGCAGTGCTGGATAGTGAGGGATTTAATGCTGGACTTTGCTCCTCTGCTGCTTTTATTTGGGATGTAGATATATTGTGTGTGGAAGGAGCTTTGCCCTGGAGTTTTTCCTGGAGGAAAGATTTCTTGGGAAGGTGCTGGGGGGAAAGCAGGAGAGCTGTAACCTCTTCTTGAATGTTAGCACTGCTTAATGTAGCTTGCACCCCTCTGCTGTGTGTTTGGAGCAAAAGGCTCCATCACCTTTGCAGCTTCATCCCTATCTAGCTGCTCTGGTGATGCAAATAACTGAAGAGCATCCTACCATCAAGGTGGGGTCTAGGGGCTATTGAGGTTTCTGCTCCACGTTGAAGTTTGCCTTGATAGACTCAGGAAGGGAATGGCATGTGACTGTGAAGAAGGGACATGTTCCTGTGTGAGATTGCTTTGGTAACTGCAGTTCACTGGTGTCAGCCAGACCATCTCACTGGGTTTGCTGTGCAGATTTTAGGACTTGCTGGGTATGTCCTCTATCACAAGGGTCTGCAGGTTTGAAACCTCCTGGGGCTAATAGTCCCCGAGTGAACCTGGTTGGGAGAAATGGTGTTTTGTTCTCACCTTTTCTCACCTGATACAGACAAAGCTGTGCTGGCAGCCAAACCGGTCTGTGAAACTCTGGGACTGCTGTGGGAGTCAGTTTAAAATCTTCCGGACACCCTTTATTACCGTGGTTCAGGACTGATGCAGAAATGTGCTCTAAGTGGCAAGGGCTTGGAAACAACGCGGCTGAGTGCGGCTGGAGGAGCAACTGAGCCGCGCTTGGAAATGGATTATTCTTGCAGATATTGTGGCTTTTGCTTTGTCTCTGTCATCTAAGAAGGCAACTCATGGCATTTTAATAGAACTATGGAGTTAATTTTAATTACTGACAACTGCAGCTTGGGTTGCTATGGAAACATGAAGAACTGCCACTTCCACAAGTTTAGTGTATTACTTGCTGTCTGGAAATGTCATAGGGGGTCTGATGCCTCTTGCCTTTTTAGCAGTAGCAGAATGTGAATGGATTGCTGCTGCATCAGTCAAGTTTAAACAATGCACAGCCAGTGTAGGCAAGAGTAAAGTCTCTCTCATTTTCTCATCCGTGTCATTTTTCCGTGTCTTTCCAAAAAAAATCTATATATTCTCAGCTTCCCAGTTTAAGAACAGTTCCCAGTGAGTTGATGAAGGAAAGTGGAGCACAAAATCATTGGTATTATAGTTGGAAAACAGCCATTAGGTCATGCAGTCCCCATACAAAATTGTTCCTATGCTATTTTTTTCCTACTACTTTTCACTGTCTAATTATAAATGCAGCTGCATTTGTAACAAAATCTCCTTCAGTTTTAGTTTCAGGGCCAGAATATTGTACCTAGAGTGTAAGTCATTTGACAGTGAGGTTTGCCCAAGTATGGCCATTTTAAATTCCCTTTTCAGTTTGCTGCTGTTTTTAGACTAACATTTTAAGGCCTGTCTTTTGTCTGAGAGTAAATAGCTTTGGAAAGCTGAAACCTGAGTTGTTCATCTTTCTAAAAGCAATATAAAAGCTCTTTTTAAAATTTTTTTTTGCATCCAGTTCACTAAAAAGTATACTGTATGTTAATTCTAAGGCTTGGATTTTGCGCTGTATCTATACTAAAATAAATGGAGTTACTCTTTAACACCAGCTATTCCTTTGGCTCTTTAGTTATGCAGTACTGCTAGAAGTTATGCTAAATATCTTAACTGCCAGGTGTCCTAAAGGCTCTGGACTTTCCTCCCATGATCTTGTTAGTACTCTATTTGTGTAACAGGCCTGTGAAAAACAAATAATTATGTAATTTTTTTTGTAAAAGAATGAGAAATGTATTAGTGTTGTGTCTTCAGCTTCCTCACAATAAATACATTACAGATTTTT
>JAVCKT010007405.1:28278-40601 GCA_032273925.1 Rhynchotus rufescens
AAGCTGACGCTGGCAGGAGGTGACACGTGGCAAGGTGCCACCACACCTCTGTGCAGCAGGTACACAGCCACTGTAACTGGTTAGAAACTGGGTACAAAATCTGCTCAAGTCACAATGTGGAAACCTCAATATCACTGTAACAGGGTTTGCAAGTGTTTTATGAACTGTAAACACTACTTGGTTAGCTAGGTTGCTTTATAGACCAAGTGAACAAAGCGCACATTAAAACTGGACTCCAGGTCCCGTGGAAGGGGCCTTGCTGGCTCAGTCACACAGCAGAGCTGTGCCCTGGCCCATGCACTCAACATGTTTAGCAGCTCAAGAGGATTAACACAAAACTCATTGGATATGTCACTTGTTGCCTTATCCAACAGCCGCGTTTAATTTCCCAGATCTCAGCGCATGCAGCCCAATTTCCACATCTGTAAGGGATGTGTGGGAAGCAGCGAGAGGAGCGGGCAGAATCAGGCTCAGAAAGATCCCCTGTCAGTTTGAGCACCAGATGCTCTAGGGGCTGAAACAACAACTGGGAATGCAGTGACTCAGCCCCATGAAGCATTGGTGTGAGTACCAGTGCTCCCCAGTCGCAGCACTCAGCTTTCCTGCCTTGCTCCCTCTCCTTGGGCATGACCTGCTTATTCCATGTGCTTATGTGCACGGAGGTGGGGAAGGAAGGCCCACATACTCTCACCTCCAGCCCGTTTGCCATGTGTTGGGAGGTCTGGGATCCCCAGGGTCTGCTCCCAGCCTCTGCTCCCAGCTCCCGCTCCTGCCAGCGCCCTTGCCTGCTGGCACTGCCCCTCTGCACATGCCTGCGCTATCCAGACACTTCTGCTCTTGGTGATTAAGCCCTTCAGATTTATGGGAGTGCTCCTGTTCTCCATGGCTGTCTTTTAGCCAAGTTATACATACTTAATTGCTTTAATCATTCCTCAGCTCCTTCCAGCCCCTCAAGTCATTGTTATTTGATTTTGTTTTTAATTGCTCCTAATTTGTCAATGTTCTAGTTTTGTTTTGCACTAAAGGCATATTCAGAGATCTCAGGGCTAGTAAATGTTTTTCTGATCTTCCAACTGGACTTGGCCAGCAAAGGCACAGGATCACACCAAGAAACTCCCCCTGGAGCCCACGTGCTTTGGTTGATACAGAACAAGCGCTGTCTTACTGACAACTTCATGCACAGGAGACAAGGGTGAAGGGGTATGTGCTGTTGGAGAGCTTTGCTGGAGCTGGAATGGTTACCAAGAGGACCCTTCCCCAAAACATGGTCCTTTAGAGAAGTCCTAGGTGTCCGTGAGTCTTCGTGAGGTTGGTGTCAAGTCCCAAGCTGCAGTTGCCCTAGGGACAAATGCTGAGTTTCCCTTTGGTGAGCAGAGGACCCACCAAGTGCACTAATCATCCTATTATAAGTTGAAGAATATATATTTTTTGAAGCTTACAGTAATTCAGTTTTTATTTGTTGATTCCAGCTTTTGTAGGTGTAGAAAATAACTTGAAAGCAGACTCCAATGGGTCAAAGATCAGTGTTCAGTTTCAGAAATCCTTATCAGTCTGACCCAGTCTGATGGGCTTCTGAGGAGAAGAAGAAGCTGAAATTGGACTCTGGGATTTGGAATTTTTTTGTCATTACTCCCCAAATTGCATGTTTAAATGTGTCTCCAGCCTGCACGGAAAGGATGAGATCAGATAATTTGTGGCAAGAGGCAGATCTGTACAGATGAGGAAAACACAGAGTGAGCACAATTCTTTTTCACATTTATTTCCTTCCATCTTTTAATTTATTAAATATTAATATTTTATTGCATCTGGAAATTGACATTATGTAGAAGAAATAGAATCAATTTTTAATAAATATGAGTAATAAATAAAACATTTAATAAATTATTCATGGCAAAAGATTACTGAAAGATTAAATAATGATCTTGTATACATATTCCAAGCTATTATTTATTAATAGCTTTCTCCAGTGCAGCATTCATGAAACTCAGTGAAAGTGCAGTTTTACCTGAAAAGTAAACCAGGAGAGAGGGGAGCTGGAAATTTCCATCTTTGTATCTCAATGGCTTTCAGATCAAATATCTCCAATGTATGAGGAAAAGAGTAAGTTTTCTTTCCCACACCATGGCCCTGGAAATAATTTGAGGCTCGAACCCCTATCTTTCCTCCTTGTCTGTTGCCAGTATGAGGTTTTCTGTAGATTATCCCACGTAATCCTTGTTAATCCCTTCTTAAATATGTAACATTAAAAAAAAAATCATGAAAACCTGATGAAAAAGCCAGTGGTGGTCAGCGCAGTATTTGGGGTGCGGCTTTTCACCCCAGTGAGTATTATAGTCACAACAGCAGTGCACCAGGACAGCCAGCCAAAGGGCTAGAGAATTGGGGCAAATATCACCACAAATGGGCACTATCTGAAAAACAAGATGTGGGTCTGTCTATGAAGGATGATGGACATGAGCTGAACAGCAGATGAGATCCCCCTGCCCCTATGGAGAGCTTCAAGTCAGACCTGGCACAGAGCTCATCTCCAGCAGTGGAGACACTAGAGCTGACCAGGCTATTTTCAAATAAACTTTTATTTATTACTGCAAAGTATGGAGTTTCAGCAAAGAGAAATACAGTTCAGCATAATACCCCCAAATACTTATTGCTCTACAGGAAAAACAAAGGTGGGATGTTGCTTTCTAAATCTGGAACAATCAGTTTAAAAACAGATTTATATATTTGTTAATAAATATCTCATACAAAATATGTTGAAAAAAATAGTTTTTTTGTTTCATTTTTTTAGCTTTAATATATGTAGGCTGAGTTTTTCAATAATGACCAAAGGAGTGGGAGTAAAAAATCTCATTGATTTTTGTTTGGTTGGTTATTTTCAGGAGAAATTGCATGTCAAGAAATTATGTAAAAATCTAAAATGATTTTTTTCATATTCAAATTGCTTAACTGTGTGTCTCTTTCCACATCTTATCCTAATATTCCATGGCAAAACAGTCTGGAGTAGCATGTGTGGACCTGTTTTGAGGCTCCTAGAAACTGGCCATATGTGTTCAACAGTCTGGTACCTGATTTCCTTCCACTCAGAATTAGCCCTGGTGATAAATATAACTACTAATCATTTTTAACCTACATTTTTTTTTCCATTTCCATTTCCATTTCCATTTTCCATTTCTCCCAGCAGCAGACCCTGTGTGGTGGTTGTACAGGGATGGGAGAAAGAAGGCTCTTGGTCACAAAAAGCCTCCTCTTCCTCCTCCTCCTTGTCCTCCTCCTCCTCCTCCTTCTCCCCGCTTAGAGAAGTCTCAGCTCCAGCAGCATTAAAAACACAAGACTAAACTGATCCCACTTCGGTAGTTCTCACATACATTTTAATTTGAGTGTGACTTAGAAGGCTGTGTCACTGTGTTTCCTGATGCAGGGAGGTGCAGAATTAAACATATAAAACCAGATTATCAGCCTGGATACAATCATATGTTAGAGGCAGATCTCGGGAATTGGACCCTGCGTCAGAAGCTCACCTTGTTAATGACTCTAGGATTGCTCACTGCCTGGAAAGAAATCTCCTTATAGTCTTTTTCTTTTTACTTTTTACCTTTTTTTTTTCTCTTTTCTTCTTTTTCTTCTTTTTCCTTTTTTTCCCTTTTATTTCTTTTCTCTTTTCTTACGTTTTCATAGGCAGAGAGAGGATATTTTCCAGCCTATTTAGATTCCACACAGCATTTGCTGATGTTACCGAGTGCATAGTTGGGTCAAATCAAACTTAATCCGATGTCTGCTAAACTTGCAGGTGAAGATGGCTAAGAGAGCATGGTGCTGGCTGCCTTGACAGGGATCAAGGGGCCACAGGCTGGGCCAGCAGGGACAGTTCTGTGCACAGCTCACTCTGAGCTGGTGTTAAAATACATTGTCAGAGTCACTTAAACAACTAGCTGAAATGATAGCCCAGCAGCTTGAGCCAGACAATTTTGATAATGGTTTTTTCAGGGAAGAAAAGAGAAGAAAACATAGGTACCAAAAGGCATTTTCCCCTCCTTGGCAACTGAGGATACATCCCCTACTACACGCTGATGCTACAGAGGGTGTCTGATGGATGGAGGAACAATGTTTGTTCTACTTGTGTTTTTCTTTATACTGTAAGATTTGGTTTCTACTCTATGAACAAGCCCACTGAAATACAAATCCAGCTTCCTGAGCTTTGGTGATAGCTTTGTTCACATCTAGAAGTGATTTTTGTAAATAAGGCTTATTTTTGTTATGGATTAGCTTTGGCTCTTGTGAGCAGCAGAAAGGGCGGAATAGCCTCCCAGTTACTCTTTGATCTGCCTTGTGTGCTTTCCCTCACCTTTGGAGGCACAAAACCTGAAGGGAGAGCCGCAGCTTGAGTCCACTTGGAAAATTTCGGTAGAAATGATCTCATCTTCTGACTTTATTCTGCATAGAATGGAGGCCAAAGAACCTCTCTCTCTTGGGAAGATTGCCTGCAAATGCCCTAGCCTTCCTTTTCGTGTGGCTGTTGAGTGACAAATAGATTTGAGAGGACAGGGAAGAATGTGCTGTGAAATACATCTAAAACCCAATGCAAACAGCTGGCCACAGCCACATGAAATCATATCTTCATGCAGGGCAGTCCGATTTTGTAGCACTCTTGCCGCTGACTGTGGTGAGCTTTGCATCTGCTCTGCAGAGAGTGCTGATTGCCTGGACCTTGCCAATTACATCTTGTGGGTGATCTTTAAGGGTTGTACCAATGAAAGCAAAGCTCTTGCAGACCTTTCTTTGAAATGTAGACATGGCTGGGAGACATGTCTTGGTTTCTTCACCTGCCCCTGGGCTGCTGTGCGTTCAGTTTGATTAGGGAGGGTATCAGAGCAGGTAAGATTGGAGAAAATAGAGGGACCTTTAGGTTTTTGAATTCTTTTCAGCCTTAAGGGAACCTGGAAGGGAATTACCTCTACATGTGAGGTTCTGCATGGGGAACGACGATGCTCTTAAACTGTTCCCACGTGCCCCAGAGGACATTCAAGAGCAGAGATGACTTCTGAGAAAAGGAGGTGTTTTACTGTGTTTTCAGTCTGTACATGAAGTTACAGATGCAAGGTGAGATGGAGGAAAAGTGCTAAAACTTGCACCTCCAAGTGACCATTTAGATTAAGAACTGTGTTTTTAAATTCTTGTCAGCGCAAGAAATTGTTTTACATTGTATACAATATTTATTTCTTCAAGGTAGGATCTTTCAGTAAGAATTACTGTCAGTGTGGTAACTGAAATAATGGCATTTGCTAAGTCTTACACTTTTTATATTGAAAATGAAGTCAAAAAGTTGCTGTAAGAAAGCACAAAAAAAGGTGTGTTTCTTTGATCATATGTAGATACAGAGAGAGAAGCTGTGAAAAACTCTGGTAGGGTGAAATTTTGCTCTCACTTCAGGCAATGGGCTCTTTGACTTGAATAAGAGAGAGACTTTGCTGCTGGTGCTACTTAGATCACCAGGGAGAGAAATAAATTAGTCAACCTTCAGTCACCAGCCCTGAGTTTTATCTTTTAGCTATAAGAATACTTTACAAAGCAATTTGTTTTATTTTTTTTTTACGGAAAGAGAGTGAATATGCTACTGTTGCAACATGAAAGCAAATTTCCCCAAGGACAGATTTTCAGGGACTAATGGTCATAATGTTTCTGTGTTAAAAAGATTTGAGATTACCAGGTATGCTGTCTTTGAAAGGCAGTTCAATTCTTGAAGGCCACTTTTGTTTAAAAGTGAAGAAGGTAAGCAAAAAAATGCAAAGGAGCTGGGTTGAAGTTTAAGTTGCAGTGAACACAGTGTCTGTAGGCAGCTCAAGAAGGATAGAAACTTCCAAATCTTACATGAAGAAGTTGAATTATTCATGCATTGAGTCAGTAAATGAAGTTAGAATGCCATGAGGGCATTTGTTCTTACATGAGAAATATAATCAACGGGTATTATAAATTTTTCTGAATATGTTCATGGATAAGAAAGCTCAGCAGCTTTGTAAAACTTAAGCTTTTTATTGGGATGCTGTGGTTTGCCATCCTGCTAGCTACCAAACAGACATAGATATGGACATTTATCAAAGGGGGCTACTGGTTATGGAGCACAGATTTTGAATGTTATTAAGGACAATAAATATTTGGCGAGGCTTATCAAACTCTGCTGGACCTTGGGTCCTGGAAAACATCCTCTGGTTTTGTTGCAGCAGAAGTCTACTCATAGTGAAGCAGCCTGAGTGGTCAACCTCAGGCATTCTCTATTTAGAGCTGACTCATTAAAGGTACTGTTACCCTCTAGATATTTTAAAATGCATTGTTTTGGGACCTGAGGGGACTGCTGTTGATAAGAATCTTACATTTTCCAGAGGATGAGGGCAATATTATTATGTAACTGACTTTTCTAAGAGTATGTATGCAGCCATTCTGTGCATATGTGAAAAAATAGAGGCCAGAAATCATTTCTCATCTGTGCCTGCAGATCTAGCCTTAGTGACTAATCATGGGGAGTTATTGTAATAGCAGCAGTTCAGCGACCACAGGTGAATGCAACCAAAATGTGAATGGAGAAAAGGCAGCATGTTCTCAATTCTGAAGCTGCTACTAGTGTTGCTTGATTAGGTAACTCCAATGGGAAGGAAGAGGGCAACAGTCTCTTTAGTATTTTGTTTCTTCTCCTAGTAAGTCTAAACCTGATGACCTGCAGCAAATAATTCACTTTGTGATGGTGGAAGTGTCTGCTGATTATGAGCGGCAGAAAGGAGATGCCAGGATTCTATTTTTGATGAAATAATACAACATAAAATTATTTTGGCTTGCTTATTTTTCTTTCAAATGTTGTCATATTGTCATCTCGGTCTGAACTGTCCATGCCTCATTACAGACTTAATCTTCTCCCAGGAGTTCAGACTGGTTCCTAACATGGTTTCCCCTCCTCACAGTTGGCAATCTCTTGAGATGGGAAGAGCTAGGAGGAAAAGGAGAGAAATTAAGATGACTGATATTTTAGATTATTTTTGAGGAGTAGGTGCAGGGCTGCTGTCCTTGATCTGTACAATTAATTTCTTTTTTCTACACTGAGGGAGGGGATATGGGTGAACATAAAGAACAATTATTCGTACTACTTTCCATTGTGGGGGTCCAAATTTATTTATTTATTTATTTATTTATTTATTTATTTATTTATTTTTAGCTCAAACTGATCATATCCTCATTTCTGGAACTTTTACTGAGTAGTTCCAGTACGTACAGCAATATTGAAGCACTGATACTACGGGCTTGCTTGTAGGAGAGCAAGACATGTGTGTATGTACACATTGCTGCTCCCATCTGAGGACACTAAGTCCATTAGATAACACTGTTTCTGCAGTAAACCCGTATCAGCCAGCTGTGATTTAAGCAGCTTTGCTCTCCTTTTGCTGTGAGTAATGTTGATGGGTGTAAGCATTTCCTTCCCTGGACATGTGTATGGGAATGGCTAGATTTATGTACTTGATCCAGCAGCACAGATGTCCAAACTAATGGCAGTGCTTATATGACTGTTCTGCTTCAGACTTTGCTTACATGATTAGGATGGTGATTTTTCCTGTCACCTTTTTTAAGGTGAAACACTTTGAAGTCAAGTATTCCTGTGCAGTGAATCTCAAGTTCTGCTTCTGTTCTGCTTTTACTGTAAGCACTAACGTGGACACCACTGAAGTACATTAAAAGAAAAAAAAAAGGCAAAGTTTTGAGATGGAAAGACTTTTAGTGTACTAAGAGAAAGGCACTTTGCTGATAATAGTTTTGAAGAGCCTTCTACTCAGGTGAGAAAAAATAAATTGCTACCGTTGACCACAGAAGGCTTAAAGTTGCTTTTGGTCTAGAAATCAAGTTCACATAAGGGAATAATACTTTTCAGTTGTCTTTGTCAAGTCTCTGCCCTTATGCTAACTCTACTTAGGGCTGAGGCATTAGCCGGGGAATCTGAACCTGGGGCTTAGCCGGACTCATCAGAGGGACCAGCCTGGAGAAGATGTTTGCTGGCTTAGGGCAGGTTGTCTGACACTAGGCCAGGGTTTCAGTCTGGGCCTGACCCTAGTGGAGGAGTCTGCTTCTGTAGTAGGTGTCTATACTGCTGTTATAGTCATGGAGAGTTGAGCTGATGCAGTCAGTGGAACCTGGAATGATTCTTTTGAGGAGCTAGGCATGAGCAGCCTCAGGATGCCTTGCTCTGCCTGCTGTTGTGCCTGCCCTTCACTAGGCAGCTTTGGACACTGATTTAGCTCCTCTCAAAAAGGTTCTCCCAATGACAGCCTCCAGCTGACCTCCAGCCATTCCCTACAAGGACTTCTTGCCTTTAAGGGAAAATAAAATGCTGAAAATACTGGTAACCTGACAGAGGTTTAAAATGAAGATGGAGTTAATAGCTGAGTAAGTGGATCAATGAGGATATGTAGCAATGACAACACATTGTTTGCCTGTGAACTGACTAATATTACCTGTAGGAGGGAGAGAAGGCCAAGGGGAAGGAAAGACAAATGTAAAATCAGGCAGAGATCTGCACAGTGGAGGAGATACCTCAGGTGGGACTGGTAGTATCAGTCAAAGCACTCTCAAAAGCCACAGTGAAGTTGGGGTGATTCATGTCAGATGAAGACAGAGTAGAGAATAAGGTGCCAACCCACCCACTTTGCTGATGAACAGATTCAGCTGGAAGCAGTGGGGGTCTCCTGCCTTCCTGCCTGTTACTGTTAAGCATCAGGAGTATCTTCTGGAGCCACCATGGGAAGGTATCCTGTTTTCTGACAGTGACTATACAGGTGGGAAGGATAAAAGGGCAGAGGAGGTGAAGAACATACTTTTATGAAAAGCTTCTCAAAAGGCTCAGATGCCTGCAGCTTATATGTAATTCCTCATGTTCTTTGTTCTGATGAATTAATAAACGTTGCCCCAAAATGGCTGTATGTCCAACTCCAAAGTTACTCCCAGTAATACTGAAGTGCATACTCCAATTATCTGTCTCAAAGGAAGCTGGAGAGCTAGCTGTAGGCACTAAACCTCTACCACATAGTCAGCAACAGTGATCACAAGTGAAAACTGGAATGAAAGAGCTTCAAAGGCCCTGATCCAAGAGCTGAAACTAAAGAGCTTTACAGGGCTCTTCAAAATGCTCCTAAGCTTTTCAGAAACTCTTCTGAAGACTCACAGCTTCAGCCAGCATGGAATGGTTTTTGGATTCATAAAATCACAATCAACATTGGAGAAAAAATCAAAAGCTGTACCATCTTTAGTGTTACTCATTGATAGATAGATTGACAGGATTTAGGAAGTAGGTATCACAGCAAAGGTTTGTGTGCCTAACCATTGCATCAGTCCAAGAATGAAACTGCTAGCTCTTCCTTCTTTTCAACCCTCATCACCACAACATACAAGTATTTCTGAAGCATTAATGAGTACATCCTAAAAGAAACTTTCTAACCATCTGATGCGGGTGGGAAACAAAGGCAAAAAGACTCAGTGATTTAACAAAGGTCATGCACACACCTTATGTAAAACCAGGAATTAAAGTTTAGACTGACTGATGGTCATTAATGCATCTACACTACAGATGAGTTCAGCTCAGAAGTAGACTTCTGAATGAATCTTCCGGTTGTCCCCACCTTTGGGGATGTGACCAGTGTCAGGAGGGGTTGCTGGAGCACACAGGCTGCACTCCTTTCGCATGGATGTGCTCCTGCTCTCAGTGTAGGTTCAGTCTGCAGGATGGGAAAAAAGCTGCTCTGAAGAAAACACCCCAAACGAGAAGCTGCCCCTCCTGTGTTGCACTATGTGCTAAAGGAGACCACCTCAGTGTCCCATAGAGCCGACCACATGACTTCAAGATCAGGCTTAGTGAAGGCACTGCAGGAAATCACATCTGTTTCACCTCAGCTAGTATCAGGTGGTGCCTTTGCCCCGTGTCTTTGATCGTGCTGAAGGATTACCAACAAACTGGTCTGTGCTCAGAAAGGGCAAGTGCACATCCTGGCAGGGTATGGATTTCATGCTAGCAACTATGCAGAACCAATTTACCTAGTGAATTTCCTTGAACAGAGCTTAAAACACAACATAGATAATTTAAATTAGAGTATGTTTCCTAGGAAAATGCTGTTTAATCAACGTGGAAACCAGAGCTGCAGCAACTTAATAGTACACAGGAAGCTGATTTCCTTTGGGCTGCTTGGAGTGAAAGTCAGGAAGTTTGGGTTTTAGCCATGTTTCTGGTGAGGAATATTTGGTCAAAAGAAACCAAACTGTACTCCACCGATATATTTTTGAGTATTTTAGTCATACTAGGATATGAAATGCTATGTAGACGGTTGCTATGATAGCAACCTGAGGAAATAAGGCTGTAATATCTCACCTATCTCTTTGATATTGGTTATCCTTTGTAATTCTTAATACCCACTGAATGAAAGATGAATAAAGAACCCTAATTACAAAGGCAGAGCATAATAGCAGAGATGCTCTGTGCTTGCTGTACCTCTGGCTTATAGTATCCCTAGCAGGATGCATCTTTTTATTTTTTCTTGTAATATTTGTGAGAAAAAAAAAAAGAAAAAAAAAAGAAGAATTAGCTGTTATTGGGCTGGAAGTAAAACTGTTTAGAAATAGTGTCTTTGCTTGTGCTCTTCACTGAGTTTTTCCTATTAGTAATGGGACTGAGTGATCAAGGAAATGGCTGACACACATTTACTAAGCAGTTGCTGCAAGGCAAAGAAAGAGGCCAGCTGGAGCCAAAGTGAATTTCCTACAGCCAAATGCCAGCATAACAAAGCGATCAAGATTTCCAAAGTCAGACTGTGAAATTACAGATTCAATGACATCTTTGGCAAGTGTTTGCTGACTTTGGGAAAACTGAATTTCACCCAAATCTTTTATAAGTAGGAACTTCTTGAGCAAAGACTGTTTAGTACTGGCTGTGCTTCTCCTGAGTGGACTTTCAGATCGTGAGATGATATTTCTTATTTGTCTGTCAGAAATTGCTGTAATTTATGTTCACAACTTCCATGTTACTGAGATTTAAGCCTATCTACACAGCATTGTTAGAACTGTGGGGAGTGAAGCTATGTTAGGTAGGTAGATCTGAAAGGCTCTTCCTAGTGCATCAAAAACACCAAGACATATGATGCAAAATGTTGATCCTGTGCAAACATGCTCTACTGGTTCAAAGCAATCTTGAAAAGCTCGTGTTTTTGCAAGCAGGATGTATATGAGATTGGATATACTTTGCCCTTTCAATGTTGACACAAAGTCAGTATATGACCAAGAAACCATCATGAACACCATCCCATCCCCTGACTGATCTGATAGAAATGTCTTTGTGAACCCATTCTTGGTCAGAGTCAAATTTGAACAGTCTGGCATAGTCCAGGACTGGTGTCCAAAAGTTCATGACATCACAGCAAGAGATGATGTGGTTTCTCTTTTCTTTCTTCTCATTTCTCATGTTTTCATTTTTCTCTTGTATTATCCTCACAAACAGCAGTTATAAATGTAGTCCCCTCAGTATGTTCTCAACTAATTGTCCCCAACTAATTGTCCCATTGAATTTATGTGAGAATTTAAAATTAAGCCATTAGCATTCTGCCAGCACCTCAGCAGATTAACTGTCAGTGCACAGAGGCATTATTGCAATCAATTCCAGTGCACAAATAGTTGCATTGCCCCTGAACCACTGTGCAAACTATCTGACTAGAGGAGAACACAGATGTGATACCATTTATTTTTACTTTTTTTTTTTTTGCTGTCATTCAAAGTTAATCTAGTTTGCAGTGTGCAGATGTACGTGTAGGACATGTATGTTATTGCAGGGACTCCAGCATTTCCAATGATACCTTTAGAAATTTATGAGTGATGAGTTGCGTATTTTGGTGCACCTTTCCAAATGAGAGAATTTCCCTTTATATCTTGATAAATGGGTAGGAGGGAAGTACAAAGATACTGAATAGCACAGCATTAAGTCCCCCTTTGTTGTAAGCATGACAAGGGATGATAGGAAAGCCCAAAATCACAAAGGGATTTTGGTTGACTCATGGCTGGTTATTATGTCCATGCAGAAGGTAGGAGTGTGAATTGCCAGACTTGGATCCCTAGCAAACCCTGGAGTGGCCAGGTGGCCAGTGGCCACAGTGGCCAGGGCACATAAACACACTCTGTGAGCCCACTATCCTGGTGGAAAACCTGGGACAAACCCCTATACCAGGAGCCCTCTGTGGTGTGGATGAAGCACAGACAGTGGGGATGATCAGGTGAGCTTCAAAAGCCCACTCCAGACCCAAACTCAATGCTTGTGT
>JAVCKT010007406.1:0-17322 GCA_032273925.1 Rhynchotus rufescens
GTCAGTAGCTTGCTGAAGCGGTATCTTTCCTAGAAGCATACGTACCAGAGACAATGACTATTCTGCCTTGATTTTTACTAATTGTTTTAGAACATATTGTCCTTTTTATAAGATGTAGAAGTATATCTCGTGCTGAATTTTCCTTTTTTCATTTGAAATATCTTCCCAAAGTAAGCCTGTTCCTAATGACAGAATATTCTTTGTTTTTGTCATACAAATATTTCAGACATGTGGAGATACTGTGTGTTTAGGATAACAGGATTCATATTTGACTCTGATACCATATTAAATCATTTGTGCAAATAATGATCTCAGGATACAGTACACGACAAAGATAAAGGGTCTCAGTTTAAGGATGTTGAGGTTTTTTGTGAGGTCCACCCAGTACAGATCCGTGGACACTGACAATTGCAATATAGCTACTTTCTAGTGGCACAACAAGAATACTGTCACACCAGTTTCCACAAGAGGTAAAGACCACCTTCCACTTAAATCTGTAAGGACAATTTATAGCAAGGAGGACTGCCAGAATCAATTCATGATGGATGCCATCATTCTAATAAATTATTGTTGCACTCTTTGGCCCCTCAACTGAAGTGTTTCAATCATAAAGAATTGTTCCAGGGTAAATCTGAATGTGTGGTACTAAGGGATGTTACTGGCCACGAAACAGGCTTTCCTCTAATGTCATGCCAGTCACACAGAATCAAAATAGCATCCCATCAGATGCTGTTATGATTTATTTTCTGCCAATTGTTGGCCAGGTAGGTTCTGCTGGGCTCTGTAAGGCTCCTGTGGTCCCACTTGTGTTCATTTAGAGCATGATTTGACACCAGCAAAATGTGAGTGTAGTCTGTGTTCTCAAACATCTTTCAGATTTTGCTAAACTGAGCCAATTCCTCCTTTGGGAATAGAAGATGTGTCTTAGAACAACTGTAATTAAGAAAGTTCTAATTTTTAGTGCCAAATGAAAACATAGATTTTTTGGTAACTAAGGCTTCACAACAAAAGAGAATAGATTCTTTTGACTTGTTTAAGATGATTAGACTTCCTGGCTATTGGGAATGATTGCAATTCCCAGAAGAGTAAGACACTGTCATCTTAATTTCATTTATGTAGATGGTGTTTGTATTAAAAAAAAAAAAAAAGGCATTTCATAACTTTTAATTATAAACCAGCTAAAATGTTGATGTCTCTAAACAATGCCATTCTAAGTAACTATGCATGAGAAAATAAAATTATGTTTTATCCGTATGCACACATACACATGCTTGCATATATGTGTGTGCATGCATATGTATGTTTTGGTTTTTCTATGAATAACTTTGTGGAAATTTCCTTTTAATGTATTTTAAAAGTTGCATGTATGTGATGTTTTCTTTTTAGGTTTGGTGTAATTGTTAATAAAAGATTTAAAAAGGAAGAATGCAGTTCATAGTTACTGTAAACATAAATGATGTCTATATTTTAAAGCACACTAATAAGAGAAGGGTTTTAATTAGAATATGTAGGTGTTCTGTGTAATGTGCCTCATGGTATTGATTTCTAGCATCAATGCCTACTGTAAGTATTGCTGTCACATTTTTCCTTTCAGAAAGCTATACTGATCTGTTTCGTAACTACAGCACCATTTCCCCCTTTTTATTTTCTTTCAGCTATTGTTTATGCGAGGGGAATATAATTGCGAAAAGATTGTTCTTATTTATGCCAATTTTCCTTTAGCTTTCTTTTTCACCACTTTTGTGTTTGACCTGTTAGTGTTTTTAGGTTTTATAAAGCCAAAAAAGTGCTTTCCTCAGCAGAACCATCTGGTTTAGTTTCCTGTGCCTCAACAATGATATGTGTATTATTGTCAAGGCCACCCCTGTGATTTTCTAAGTGGTCTTGTTACAGCAGTGGTCTTGCAATTCAATTGGAGTGATGGAAAGGTTAGACTAAGGCTTCTTTCAAGTGTAAGGTTTCTGGGTTGATAAATTATATATTGTTGTCATATTTTTTGAGACTTAGCCTTTACATCATAGTTAACTTGAATGCAGCATCTCTTTAAATAGGAGAACCAAAGCTTGAAAAAAACTGTTTTTACAGCATGCTCTTTTTTCAGACTACAAAATTAAGACACTTTTCAGAAGTAGCTTTAAATGTGTGCTGTGGTCCTGTGTTTTAAATTTTCAGCTGTCTTTGTCAGTCCATGGAATAACGAGTAGAACTGTGATATGGGTCCATCTTTAAGAGCTATGTTTACACTTGTGATAGGACTTGGAAGAAAACATGTTAACATCACGAGGCAGTATAATACAATATAATAATTTATTATCAACTGGTAACACAACACTGGTATGAAAACAAATCAAAAAAGGATCCTTTCTGCCTTCCAGTCACTCTTACATTTGTTTTAACTTGGGGAAACTGATGATAAGACTATAGGTGAAAATGAGTCTTGTGAAGGAGATGGGATGGCTGCACCAAGGGAGGCAGGACAGGGCACAGCTACTAGAAGGAATCCATGACCCCGTCATTGGATAGAAACTGGTGCTGCTGGGAATCTAGCAGTCAAGCTCTCACCAACCTCTCTGGAGTATACCCAAACTGGCTTTTTTTTTTCTTTTTTTATTCCACGCAATGTTTATAAATTGGACAGTTTTCATGGAAATGTTACCATAAAAGATCTGTAGCCCTCTTAATGCAAAATTTTAAATACTGTCTAGAGTTCATGGAAACAAAAAATATCCATGTTTTGGGGAGTTTAAGTACAAACAGAACATATTCTGTGATCATCTGAATCACTTGAGATTTTTCCTTTTTTTCTTTCCCCTTTCTCCTGTCCTGAGTGTATAAAGAACAACAGCAAAAACAACAGAGAGGTATATGTATACTTTTGAACTCACAAAATTTTAATTTAGTCAGATGGTATTTGGCAACATTGTAAGGAACTGGAAACACCATCTTTTTGAGGAAATGTCAGTCAACATTAATGACAGGTACTATTACCAGCCTCATGTGCAATAATCTAGACAGTTTCTCTTCATTAACTCATCTGTGATTTGCAAATTTATGTGAATTTTGAGGTAGTGCATCATATTCTGAGAAAGCTGTGTAACATAGTGGGTTTTAATTTTAATAGGAGAGAAAAATCCCTTAAAACAGATCATAAAAATTTAATGAGGACTTTTAAAAAAAAAAAAAACTCATGATTCAGTTTGCACTGGAAGTCAGAATCCTTCATAGTGTTATTATGTCTGTATGGTAACATCCTCACAGTACAGTAATGCTTTCTCATTGAAAATAAGCCAATAAAACATTGTGAGCAGAGCATTCCCAGATCCAAGGATTTTAGCTCTCCAAAAATTTTAGGTCATTTCACTGAAAGCACAAGTATTTCAGAGGACATGTTAAAATGTCAGGGCATAGTTTTATTGTACTCTATCTGTTAATATTCGGTATGCTATTAAGAGGAAGATCAGTTATCAGTAGAGTGACTGTTCTTTCCTTGTCTGGGTATGGAAAAAAAAAAATGATTTTTCTTTTGAGTGGGAAACATTCTCCAAACCCACAGGGTGCACTTCATATGCCACTTCTAATTTTAGCAGAAATACTTGAATTTTAGTTGTAGGTGTTTTTGGATGAAGTCTTGACCTAACAACCAGCATTAATGGTCCAAAGATAGAGCAGCTGAACTTTGCAGTTGGCCTTCTCTGGTTGACATTAAACTTTCCCTGGGGACAGTTAACTTGGTTACCAGGTTAAGTATGTGAAGAAAGTTTATTGCTATCATGTGCTTGACTCTTCTCTCTCTTTCAAAATTCATGTCATTTTTTGCAGCAAAAAGCAACTCTTGGTTTCCTCAGGAACATTAAGAATGTTTTATTTGCAAGGTACATGAGCAACATGAGCTCATTTAGCACTAGCAACATTTAGCATTAGAAAGATTTTCTTTCTCCCTGTCCCAGTTCAGCTCCTTGTTGTATCTGAAATAGGTTTGTTCACTAAGTTTGCTTTTAATGGCAAGCTTTGTACTTTTTAGAAAACAACATTTCTAGCCCAAGTAGTATGTTAATATTTCTTGATCTGCAAATGGGATTTTTTAATATCAAAGTAGATTTTCTTTTGTCAGTACACACTTCACAGTTTTCCTCAAACTGTGGTGAATTCTGTTGAGCATTAACTTATTTGTGCCTTACTTTCCTGCAAGTGAGGTGTTACCTCACTGCACACTCACTGCAATCGCTTAGGAAGGCAGTTCTAGAATACCTCTCACCCGTGTTGCTTGTAACATACTTAAAAGTTGTTAGAAATCATACAGTCTTGCTGCGCTGTGCTTCTGCACACTTCTGCACTGCACTTCTTCACAAATACTTTGTGTTGCTAATGCAGTATTTCCTCTTTACATAATACAGGCAGATTTATTTCCCCTGCATCATTCATTTAGTGTCCTGTGCTTATTTTCAGATAAACTTTACTTTTCTGTTTCAGGTAGCAATTTTTTTCTTTCTTCCTTGAGGAGTCTTGAATTCAGCATGCATACTGCTTTTTATATAGTATACTCAATTTAAAGAGGAAATATTTGACAAGGGAAAAATATTTAAGTTTCTTTTTCCTTTTATTGCCAGTATTATTATTGACACCCAGGGTAGCCATAGATTAAAAATATTTCCATTTTAAAACTTTTCATCTCCCTGATTACAAGTGAATCTCTCAGGCAATAGGAAATATATGAGGAGCCTGTGATAGGATGGACATTAGGCTAGGGGTCAGATGTGTATGAAGATGACATTATGGGGTAGATCACAAGGGAAAACCCAAAAGGAGCTTTTGGGGTACTCCTAGACATGGTGCTTTCTAACAGCATAATTTTTCTGTTTTGGCCACTGCTCCTATCTGTGAATATTCCATATCTATGTTTTATTTCAGCACACAAGACCTTATAATCCTTTTTAGTGACTTCTGTACAACAACCATGCCATGTACCACTGGAAAGTGATGTGCTAAATTAGTACTGCCAGTAGCAGAAGTAAAACTGATGTGCAAGGAGGAGCTTGTCATGAAGGAGGGTGCTGCTGTCCTCTGTTCTTGGCATGCAAATGCGGACTGTGAAGGAGCTTTCAGTCCAAGTTTTTCCTAAGCAACTTGTACCATCTAGTGCCTGACGTCTAGGAAAATCTTCTACATTTTACAGCAATTCAAGAGGAGAGTCTCATCTAGAAACTGGTGTTGGTTGGAGAGGTTGGACATCTGTGCAAGTTCAGATGGTCCAAGCACACTGACACATAATATAATATATAGCTTTTTAACTGTAATAGGGTCTTTCATGGGTGGTAAGAAAAGGAGTTTTTAAAAATAGGCCAACCTCTTCAGATAAAGGGTAAGAGCACATGCTTCAAGGGCTGATTTGTCATTAGAGAGGCACTTTCACCAGAGAACTCCAGGGCTGGGCATTCCTTCCCTGGCTTCCTGGCAAACTGAGCATGCTGGAAGCTAGCCGCAGGAATTGGTCTGCAGTAAAACCTTGTTCTACGACAGTTATTAACTTCAGCAGGGCTTGACATCATGCATTGTGTCTTATATTTATTTATATGTGAGGAGGCAGAGGCTGGCAGAAGAGAAAGAAGCTCTGTGCCCGTGCAGAGTTACTCCGTACACCTGTGATAGGGACAGACACAATTTGGCTCTAAAAGGGACCTCAGGAGACATTAAAATTCCATTTAGTAATTTACCAATATAAACAGGAAGTGTAATAAAGAGTTTTCACCTGGCCTACTCTGTGCCAGTTTTGTGCCTCGAGACAGAATGATGCAATTGGTCCACAACTACCTGCTCCTTCTGATTAAATTGTACATTCCTCAAAGAAGGCTTTTTTGTTGCTAATTTTCATAAGGTCACATTGAGAGAAGGGCAGCATAAAACCAGCAGGCACACATGTAAAACTTAAGCTGGCAGAAAAACAAATTTGAGTAAAACGTATCCAAAAGTAAGTTACTCATCATTGTTATTACATTCATTTTGAAGAGATTGCAGAAAACAGAATTAAATAATAGCAGAAATGTGAACTTAATTAGCCTTTAAAACATACTATGACATGCAAGAAATGATCCTGCAGTTCACTTGGTTTTATTTACTTATACAAGGCTTTTGAACAAACTGTGTAATGAAATTGAACACTGATGAAAGGCATTTATTTTTACTGCTTTGTAGTGGTTTGAACACCTAATACAATATGTTATAAGCATTTCAAATGAGGGAAAAAATCCAAATTCTGATAATACTATCTTAAGAGTGTCTTAAGTAGTTGTAAATGCTCTGTAGTTGCTTGTAAAATAGGTAACTCCTAGCTAAACTGGTAGTTTTATTAGTAGTATCTTAAAGCAGTCCTTTCTTTCTAGATGCTGTTTTTCATGAGGAGGTTGAGTCATATGAAGTCTCTTTGACTGAAATAATCCATTAACTTCTCACTGCAAATTTTGGACTGTATTAGAAAGCAATGCTGGAGCTTGGAGTGTTACTACACTTTCTTGGAGGGAAAAACAACACAGTCTTTTATACCTCATGAAGGCAGATAAAAGCTACAAAATAAAACTGCCTGCAAACAAGAGTAAAATTGCAATGTTCAGGCACAGGATGAAAGCTGGAGTCTGGAATGCCACCCAGAACCAGCTCTGCATCTGGAGATGCCTTGTAGACTGCAAATAGTTCATGCTCAGGAGGAGCTTAGCCGATGCTGATACTCTGCATCCCCTAATGAGGAGGGGGCTCTACAGGATCATGATGAAGACCCCCAGTTGAGAAGGGAGTGAGAGTCTTAGCTGCTCTTGCACCTTTGTGGGGCAGCCTGAACTCTCACTGTTGTGTTTTAATTCTGCCTGGGGAATCAGGTTGATGTTCTCCAAACTGAATGAGGCCCAAAATAAAAGCATGCATAAAAATAGCTAGTATTTACATTAGATTTTGAATGTGTGTTTTATTAAGGAGTTAAGTGATGTGTTGGAAGGATGTGTGTGGTACAACATTTCAACATGAGAATTGCTACTAACAATTATTTGTCTTCTGCTCCCGAAACTACAAGAAGTTAGGTCTGCAAAAGCCCATTTACTTCAATATCAGTATTCTGCAGTTCTGCAGAATTAGTAATATTTTATCATTCACAGACAGTGCAGGTATTCCCTGTGTATCCATCCAAACAGGAGCTGAGAGGAGGAACACAGGTTCCCTGTGTAGCCGGCCAGTATGCTTCACTTCTGAGAATAAAGCATCTTTTATACAGATGACAAAAACTACACAATAGGATATGGATTAGACTGGGAACATCCATGTAACCTGTTTCTCAATTAGCAGAAGTTCCAAGTACTTTTAAGATAGCCAGTCTTCTAAATCCTACCGCTTACCTGCTTGGTAATATATTGCACAGCTGGGCTATGGGTTTAATTTACACAGGCATGAAATGAACCGTGTATGGAAGACATTTCTAATGGGCATCACCCTGAGATTCAAAATGAGCTCACAGATGTCCTTTTACTGGTGTCGGTAATCTTTCAATTTTAACATTTTTAAAGATGGACCATATATTTTAATACGTGATTTGTGTCCTCTTCTGCTTTATGCCACACATGGAAGCCTTGGAGCAATCCTGCACAGGCATATGATTAGCAAAATGGTCATTCCATTTTGTGTTATGGGAAATAACAGGAATGTAAAGATTTGTCTTTCCTGGGTTTGTGCAGGAACTGTTGAGGTAGCATCTGAGGTGTTATTGAGATTTTAATAGAAGTGGGTGCCGGGTCTTTAACAAAAACATCCTTTTTGCCAGAGGTTCACTAGCCACTGGAGCCTAATAAGTGTCAACAAATAAAAAGTGTCAGTTTGTTTAGACTAAACTTTTTTTGCCTTTCAGTTGCTTGAACTTCACCTTTTTTTTTTTTCTTTCTCTTTTGATACTGCCATAAATCCCCTAGTTCCCATAGTTTGGGGGAGGAAAACAACCAACAAAAACTGAATTTCAGTTGGCAAAAGAAAAGTAAAGGGTCGGAGAAATCAGCATAGTTTGTTTTTTAAGAAAAACACTTAAAGCAAAAGAGTAAAACTCAATTTCTTTTCATTACTATTTTCAATAAATTGGGTTTCTTTACCTGTACCCAATCAAAAGGAACTATAGCAGTATTCAGAACAGAATCTCCAGGTCATCTGCCTACCAGAATTTGGAAGAAAACAAACAAACAAAATGAAAAGGCCCTAAGAGAATAAGCCTGCCCCAGCAACAATAAACCTTTATCCTCCAGCAGATTGGATTTGTGATTCAGTGGCTCATATTATGCTATTTGTTGCTTTATTTAGAGGAACCATTTGGCTGGGGCAACTTTTGTTCTCAGTGTGCAGCAGACTTGGCACATTCCACACCTTACCCTGGTTGAAGAAGGAGACCTGCAAAAGGACATCCACCCACGGAGGCTTGGCGGACAATAGCAGAACATCCTTTTCATTGGAAGTAACTCATCAGGAAAGCCTTGGTGCTGCCTGCCTGTAGTTAGCTGAATGCAGATGAGAGGCATGATTAACGCTAATGAGTGACCAGGGATTTATTGTTTACTTAAAGATAAGACATGGGCTTCCTTCGTTGGCACTTTCTGCCAAATAGTTTGATACTAGTTCACTAAGCCTTTTATTATTTGTTGCTTTTTTTTTTCCAGTAGTGCTGGTTGTTGTTGCTTTAAGTGATTTTTCTTTAACCAAAAGCTTTTCAACACTTGGGCTTTTTTATTTTATTTTATTTTATTTTTATTGCATTTTTTTCTGAGCTGTTTGTCATTTGGGCCACAGAAGTCTGGAGGTCCTTTACATGCATCACATGACCTGCATCCAACAGTGCTTTTTCTGTTCAGTGCTTGCCCTCCTCCCCAAAGCTGAAATAAATCAAAGTAGGTTGAGACTCAGTCGCAATAAATCAAGACCTGTCCAAAACTGGAGCCTGCCCAGTCAAAATGTCATAGCTTGGCTTTCACTGAGGATTAATTAAAGGCCTGATATAAAGCCCAGATGTGCTTCAGGAGAGCAGCAAACTGCCTAGTGGTGGCTATGCTGAAAAACCAAGTCTCCCCATGAATCTGCCCACCCAAGAACATGGAGGAGGATAAGCCTGAGGGAAAGGGAAGAAGGGAGGGGAAGGGAGGAAAGAAGTAAACTGAATCAAGCATGATTTTATAGCATCTATGTTGGCAGAAAACAAGACAAGCTCTATGTTAGGGCACCTCTGAAAAAAATACAAAGCGTGCATATGTAGCTTTCTAACAGCAGCCGAGAACATAATTGCTAAAATGTTCAACATTAAAGGGAGAGAGAAGATGAAAATGAGCACAGTGAGTGAACTTTTGCACTTTTTATGGTTAAAAAAGTATATGTATGGCATGTCCAATGACTGAGTTTGCTCAGTGCCTGTTTTACATTAAATTCCTGAAAGTCATCTTGACTACAAGAGTTTAGCTGAAGATTCCTGAGGCTGTGATAGGGAAAGATATGGAAATGTGTATTTATCTGAATTCAATACATTTGAATGTAAGTACATAAATGCACTTAAATTATATACTGCATGCAGTACAACATTTATACATTTGTCACTTTAAAAAAGTGGCATACACTGAAAGAATGTGAATCATTACCAGTTATACAACTATGTTCACTTTCTTGAATAGTCCTAGAAATAGAAGTTCTTGGGAAAAAATGCAAAGTAATATTGTCAAATTATTGAAATTATTATTTACTGAAATTTACCGTTTTCATTTCAATAATTTCCATTTCAAATTAATTAATAATTAATAATGTCTATTATTGTCTATTGAAATTAAATAATTGGATGAATAAGATCAAGCCAACAATTTTGGTCATAACTGATTTCAATTTCTGTGAGTTTGGTGCATCTACATGATCAACACACTTATATGCTGTGATAAAATGTGGTGTGAAAATTTCATAGAACTGAACCAAGGGTTCTGGGATGGTGGGAACGATCTCTCAAGCAGGCAGGAGCAGCTCTTGAATCTGGTGTAAGAACAGATGTGCTGTGAGTCACTATTTATATTGCAGGCAGTTGAATTATTCCGGATATTTCTAGGAGTGGGATGTTTCTATGCATAAATATGTACATGCATGTGTGTACAAATATGTGTATTTTTAGCGAGCTGCTAGTTGCCAGTGACTCAATGTATATCCTCTTCTGAAAGCCCTTCTAATCTCTACTCTGCCCAGAATAAATGAGTGTGGGCCAAAAGTACAACAGTTCTGTGTTAGCACCCAAAGAAGGACTGAAGAAAGCCTGGCTTTGACTGGAAGTTCAAGGGCAGACCTCACAGTCCAGCTGATTCTGTGACTTGGCTGTGTTTCGTGTGCTAAGTGTGCATCTTCATGTCACGTTAGTGTTGCACACTGTGACTAGCCCTGAGTGTAACGTGTGTCACATGTCTAACAAGTTACAGGCTTTATGTTTAGTCAGTATTGTTTATAGGCGGTGAGGGGAAGGCCAGTGTTTCTAGTACCTTTTCTCTTGAAAATCAAAGTGCCTCAGCAAAAAAATTCCACAGTGGTTTGCCAAACAGTCTCTTCTGTGGCTCACCTAAGGACAGCCTGCACATGTTTCTGTCCTAGGAGTCCTTCAACATTATTGAAACCATATTCATGGTCCTTCATCACATCTTCGTCTTTTGGCCGCCTCTCTGTCTTTTCCTCACAGTCTTGAAAGTGAGACACTCTTGCCATTTTCTTCATTGGACTTCCTCTACATCATCTTCCTCACACCTTGTTTTGGCCTCCAATAACAGCTTCTTAATTTTCATCTCTCCCTGTGCACCCAGAGGACTGTCACTTCACATCTTCCATGTGTTTATTCTGTCTGTTTTAGATGGCAGACCCTCCAAGGCAAAAAATGGTGGTTACCACATGCTCATAAAATGCTTTATGCATTTCATTGCCATTGCTCCCAATATTGTCAGAAATTACAGGTGCTAAGAAATTAAATGTGCCAGGGGAGACTTTTGACTGGCTTCCTCGCAGATGCCAGGGAACACTGAGGAGAAGGTCCTTGTCCCGCTGCAGTGGGTACTTGTGTCATCAAGCAGGAGGAGCAGGGCTGCTCCATGATGAGGGATGAGCTGGGAGCTGAGGGTGACCACAGCACAGGCAGTGCCCTCACCAACCAGAGCAGAGGCCCACAGCATCTGTCTGGCAGACAGAGCTGGGTGTTGGTGAAAGTGACTAAGTTGGTGACTTAGAGCCCCAGACAAGGTCATGATGAATGATGAAGCAGTTCCAGGGTCCATCCAGGGGCTCCTGTCAGGAGTAACAGGAGACAGGGCTGAAGGCGAGGCTACCACAAAGGTCTGGAGTGTATCCAGGAAGACCAGTGGACAGCAGGGGACAGGGCTGAGCTGAGCTAGACCTACAACATAGCTCAGACAAGACTTGCGAGACAGCCTGACCTGAAACAGAGCCCATGGGCACAGGGCTCCCCAGGATGGGAGCCCCAGGAGAGGGCAGGGGAGTTCTGTTGGAAAAGCCATGTACGCTCATCTGCAGGAAGGGAGAGGCGGTCAGATAAGAGGAGATGTCCTGTGGAGAGCTTGTGCACTGAAGGGAAGGAGCCACCTTTGAAATAATTACAAAACTCAATTGGAGGCAGAACGGGCAGAGTCTGGAGTTTCTTTTTAATTAAAGCAGGGGATTTGCCTAATTAGCACTGGATTACGGCGTTCCCGTGCCCCAGAATATCAGGCAGAGGAGAGAAAGTCCCACGCAAGCGCTCCCCATGGAGAGCAGGAGTCGGCGGGCCCGGCCTCACCGGAGCGCGACTCTCCTCCTGGAAGAGCACGTGGCGGTCAGGAGGCCGCCGGCCTCGCCGCCGGCTGCAGCCGCCCCTCGCTGCAGGCAGAGACAGGGACAAGTTATTACCGGGTGGAAAGAGCCAGGACAAGAGAGTACGGGAGAAGTGAAACGTGCCATTCAACCGTGTTGTAACAGGCCGCGCAGCGTGGGGCGCACTGCAGAGCTTCGTACAGCAGCACCTCTCTTCTCCTTCTTTATGGGTGTATCATTTTCAGGCCATAATTTGCCATAAAACTTTCACTGCGGGTTTATATTTAGCAAAGCCCATCAAAGTCTGAGAATTCTTTAGCATTTTTGTTCGTACCAAATCTTGACAAAGTTCAGCCTTTGAGTCGGGACTGGAAAACACTGAGAAGGCTGTGCTAAATTTAAAAATCTCTTTAGCGCTGAATGCCTTTGCAAGCTGTTACTTCTGAATGTGAACTAAGCCTTTGCTGTGTGTGCATGTGTGTAATAGTGAAAAAAAAAAAGATTTAAAAGTAGTTAAAATGTGACAGTTAGCCACTGTACATGCTCAGGAGCTTCCCCTGCGTTCCCCTCCATCCGTGTTTTCTTTATCATCTCCTGGGTGGTCCTGACCACCCCCCATTTCTGCTTCTTCACCCTCCCTATATAGGAGGCCCTCTCATCACGGTCATCATCCTTCCTGCAGAGGAAGGTGAAGACTCCTTTGGGAGCCAGCCAGCGATATTCTTTATTTTATAGTTGCAGAACCAAGGAGAGATGAGAAGTAGAAAAGATAAGAAGACAACTTTTTAGTGTGGGAAATCATGATGAATCTTGAAGCTCTCAAAACTGGATGCACATAAACAGCACTGTAAGGAATGAAGGAAAGATTTGTTTCCCAAGCTGCTCAGGACTAACATCTCAGCATCTCTGAAAAATCTGTCCTTCATTTTTTAGAGATGGCTGTTCAGCTGATGCAAATCAACAGATCCTGTTCAAAGCAAAAGTGTCATCACAATCATTTGTGATGATTGGGTAACTCTCTAGGGTATGGTGTAATTCCATGTATTCCAAGTATTAACTGGGAAGTTGGGTTTTTTTCATTCTTTTTGGATGCCAAGAAATTTATTAGTCTGGAAGACGCTTCTCTGTGAGAGAGATTGAGAGCAGACAGACAACGAAGCTATATGCACTATGCAGGAGGTTTAACCTGATGGTGGGTCTTCATAAGCTTTGATGAAGGTCTGTCTGCTCTAGAGAGATGTATCATTTAAATTATTTTTGTGTTAACCATGTATTTTTAATAATAACAATATTTCCTCATTCTCCCATGGTGCTTAGAGTCAATTATATCACTGTAAAGGTATGGTAGCAGATCTTGCCTTATGGGATGATGCCTATACACAGGTCATACTTCATGGAAGATGCATTATTGACTTAAGTAATTTGTTAAAGACTAATTAAATGTCCTCATTCACCAAGGAAATATTTTGCAGATCTTGAGAGAGAAACAAATTTGCCTTATTCTCTTTTCAGGGTCTTGCTTACATCTTACCCAGTAGTTCCTGTTGACTCAAAACCTAGAGAAAGGCATTGCATGAGTTTACTTAGTAGTTAAAGTAGCAGTTATGTGATTTTTGGAAGGCCTAAGTAATGCCATGTTTGGCATGGAAGTTGCTTTGCATAATCACTCAGAGTTACCTTGAAACAACAATGTGAGGCTCAATACTCTCAGTTTGGTAAGAGTTTTTAAAGGCTTTTTATGTCTTTACTTCAAAATGTCGCTAAGTGCCATCAAGCAACACTTGACCATTCTCAGCATAGACAGGATGTGCCCTTGAATTGGAAAAGATATAAAAAAATGAAGGTGAAAGGAAATTCTCTGACAATACTATTTTCGCTTTTGCTTTCTATAGAACACAACAATATTGGTGTAAAATATTTGTAACTTTAGTAATGAAGAAATTAATAGCTTAAAGGGCTTCAGTGTATCCTGATCACTCACTCAGCCTATCATGCCTCTGAACTTTTCACCATGTAAGATGTTCTACTGTACTTGCTTAATACAATTATGGAATAATCCTCAGTCCAGTTTCCTGCAGTGATACAAGCAGCCTTTTCTTCTCCCCATGTGTTCCTGGTTTATAGCCTAGCTTGGAAGGGAGCTGTTTTTGTGAACCTTTGTTTCCCTGCACAGCAAGGTTCAATTCCAACATATTTCTTATTTGATTTTCTTTTGAAAATGTTTGTGCTTCCTGTCAGTTGAGTGTACATTTTGCTGAAATCTCCTCCGAGAGTTGAAAAAAAAACCTGGATAGAGATTGAAAGAAATACTTTATTAATATAAAATTGTTATTAATGTGCTTATTTCCACTATTTTGCTTTTAATCTCTTCATCCAGGTAGATTTCATGTTTTCTGCAGTGTCAAGTAACGTATCTTTCTTTGGAGTTTTGACCGCACCAAAATCCTGCAGCTGACTAATCCCATCTTTGAAGCAGCTCAGGCTGGATCTGATCTCTGTGGTTAGTTCCTGTCGCCTATTTAAGAAGACAGGATAAATTTTGATTTCATAAGTTAGGATAAGTTCTGAGTATGGCTCCCTATATTTTTTTCTTGTTTTGAAACATACTAAACTGTGAAAGACAGGGGAAAGGAGAAGTGGGATTGTCTGAAGACATATATATATATATATTAATTTGCATCTATTTTAAAGGTCTAATATTTGAAAACTATTATTTTCATGCAAGTACAAGGATTCTGCTAATATTTTTATGGGCTGGATGTATTTTGAAAAAACAACGTAATTGGAAAATGTTGGATATGCTGTTACCACCATCTGCCCCTGCCTTAAAAATTTACATGGTTCCATACACACATTTTAAATGATCCATCATATATCATCACTTACTACAGTACTTCATTCATGTAGGTGTTAGTTTTTGTGTGCAAAAGGTCAAATCTTTTCAGACTTAATTCTGAATGCCTGCATTTTATAACAACCTAATTTTTCTTTGAAGTTGGAGTATGTATTTTTAGTATGATAATTTATCATTAGGTAAAGTGAAGAACAAAAAAAAAAAAAAGAAAAACACATTCCTACTTCAGATCAAGTTGACTAGGATCTTTGGCTTGGTTGTTCATATATCTAACATCAAAATGCTGCAGTGTGGATGATATGTATTTAAAGCTGCAGAAATGAGAACATTCAACAGTCTCTGACTATGTCTGTCCTAGAAGAAAGACTGAGCACTTTGAACAGAAAAGCTGGTGGGAAGGAAAGAAAGTAATTAGTGGATTATTTGTTCTAAATGTCATGTTTTAAAAAATTAATATAACTTAAAGTTAGCTTTTGGCATTGCTTGAGCTAATTCTTTACAAATCCCATTAAAATGTACACTAGACTTGGAACTTTTTTTTTTATTTTTTAAGGGCCAAAGAGTATCAGTGTAAAATTAGAAAAATAATGTTCTTGAGTTTGTTCTCTTGGCTTCTGGGAGCTGAGTGGGTGGTGAGGAGTCCCTTCCTTGTAATAATGTTTTTACAAATAGAAGTTGTGCAACAGTTTAAGGAAGGTAATTCAGATGGAAAAAGAGGAATGTGTCAGCAAATTTAGTTTGATTGTAATGCATTTTATAAAAAAAACAGTCTCTTTCAGAATAGAGAATAATAATGAAAATTATCATGGGTGAAATAATGAAACATGTAGGGATTAGAAAATTGTATAAGTAGATCTGCTAATTTTGTTTAGGTTTAGTAACTTGGCTTTCTAAGTGTTTCAGAAATTTTACACAGCTGCCCTGTTCGTGTGATTATAATTAAGGGTCTCATGATATTTCCATTACAAGAGAATGTTCTCTTGAGTTTTTAACCTAACATTAAAAATGCAAAAAGAAAAAAATGCACAGGTCATGTTTCAACACATGATGTCTGAACCCAGATGTAAAGTTTTATACTGAATTTAATTTGAGTTCATTTTCTGTTTGTGATGTGTTCTGTGATTTTTCAGGATATAAAATATTGTTATGAATCGGTATTGTTCAGGATGCAGTCGGGGTCTTTGGCCGTGGCCTGATTTGGCTCAGCACTGCTTTAGGAGGTGGCAAAAGCATCTCTCTGTTCCCTGCAGCGATGCTCAGGGGCTCGCCGAGGCTCTCAGGGCTTGTTCCACTGGCTCGATGATGTGGGATATGCCACGTGTCACGGTATGGGTAGCACGTTGCTCCCTCGCTGCTGGACAACCTGCCTCTTCCAGACACTGGGAGGATGCTGGGCTGGTCAAAAGGCTCTGGAATGTCAGGAGATTCCCCTTGCTTTCCTTTCAGGTATGCAATTTTTCTGTCTGGTCTGCAATGCTGTAGAGAGGCAGGAATCATAAAGAAGTTGACCATGTGGTTGTCACATAGTGACTTTATGTACACTGATAAAAAGTAATTTGAACTAAATGCTAATTTACTGTTGGCATGTAAGATTTGGTGCTTAGCTCAGGCAATATGCCATCAGATATGGGTTCTTTATTGAATAAAATCTAGGTGGACTGGTTTTCTCTTGGGAAGTAGCGCTGCCCTTTCCAAGCAACAGAGAAGTAACCCAAGCTGAAGATTTATATAGTGCTTTCAGGGGCCTGGCACTTGAGGATCAAACATGCAATAGTTCTAGTTTGGGAAATCATTTGACTCAAGAGATTACAAACCCTAGTTCTTTTTTAACTGGAATTTACTCAGGAGAAGGAAATTTGAAATTCACAACATGAAAACATTAAGCAACTTCATCTGTGGTTAGTGCAAGCTCTGTTTGCTAGTTCGTACAGCCCTGCAAGAGAGCTCCACTGATTTCAGTCGCACGGCCCCCACAAGAGATTATCTAGGATGCACACCTATTAAAATAAATGTGCAGTGGTTATGTTCGAGATGTCTCCATTGGGGTGAATTTAAACTGTTAAGGGGCTTCTTTAGGTTTTCAACCAAAAAAGAAAAACCTGGAGCCTCATGCAGACCTGGGCTGATTACAGGCTTGTTCCTTGCTGCATCCTTCTCATTGCAGAGTCCAGGTGTGTAGCTTTCAGGACTCCACGTAAATTGCTTGCTGTCTTTGGCTTTTCTTTTCATTCTGAGATACTGGAGAGAGCATCAGTTATAGAAGAGATTAAATGAGGGGATCTTCAAATCCATGAACATAGGGATGGAGTTTTCCATTGTTCTTACTAAGAAGAGCTTTGTATAAGAACTTACAATATGAATTTGAGGCAGGGAAGGGGTAAGATGGAAGAATTTCTTGTCTACTACAACACGTGAGCAGTGGCCATAGGAACAAGTCAATGGAATAAATACAAGCTACAGTGAAGTTCCCTAGAACACACTAGAATTCCGTAGATTCTCTGGAATCACAGAATCACAGAACGTTTAATGTTGGAAGGGATCTCTAGAGATTATCTAGTCCAACCTCCCTGCTCCAGCAGGGACACCCAGAGCACGGGGCACAGGGCAGCATCCAGGCGGGTTTGGAAGATCTCCAGAGAAGG
>JAVCKT010007407.1:0-11865 GCA_032273925.1 Rhynchotus rufescens
TACAGAAAAAAAAAAAAAGAAAAAGAAGAAAAAGACTTCACTACTTTTAGGCCAAGTTCAAAATGATTATTACATTAGATACAAGAGATGACAGAGTTGAAATATAAAAATGAGTACACCACAGCCTCTTTTCAAAAAGAGATATTTGAACACCTTACAAGAAAAGTATTTTCAAGATGTCAATCTAAATCACACTTCCAATAGTCACTAAAACAAATCTGGAAACAAAAGGAAGCAATTGCTTAAATTAATAATAAATGAAGCCAAATTATTATTAATGACTAATCCATATTGAAGTGGGACAGCAAAAGAAAGAAACTCTAGCATTGCTTCCCTTTTAAGGCATAGAGGACATGACATTAAAGATACAGTAGCAGACAATACAAACCTTGAACTAATAAAGTTTAATACAACAAAACTATGAAGATCTACTAGAATAAACAACACTTTGGGAATTAAAATACTCTGTTTTCAAAACAAAAGTACTTCAGGAAAAGAGCAACTAAAACATTTTGCAGATGCATCTAATGAGGAAAAATTTAGCAACTAAATTTGACAATAAAGTTAAGAATACAGATGTCACTGCAAGCCAGCTCCCCGAGTTTCTGCAATACAAAAGCCAAACTTGACACTTTCTTTTTAAATGGAGAGCCATCAACACTGCTGGACAAAAGCCAACAAGATGAGCACCAAATTGATCAGAAAAATCACCATTTCTCAAAACACTCAAAAAAAAAAAAAAACCAACTCAATCCTCTCCTGAACAGCATGCAGTTATTCACTCTACAGACTCTGCCCGCATCTTGAACAGCTTCTTCCATCTTCCAGAGGAAAATACAACAGATTGGATAGAATCTTTCCTATAGGGCAGGTGGAGATTTCCAAGTAGCACTAATAGTGGCTAGCATAACTTAGACTATGTCTGTGAATCACATTTGATCGAACTAATCATACAGATTTTAAAATCACAGATGTTGCTTTTAACATTTCACAGCAGAGACTACCCTTTCTAAATGTAGGGTGGTCAGAGGGAAAGCAAAGATTTTCATTCATTCAAATAGAGTGCCTTTGGCAGGAGTTAAGGTCTTATGACGAATTACTTACAAGTTCACAAATAGCTCCTCCTAATTTTAGTACAACATAGTATTCCAATATTAAACCACACTGCTATATCTATTGACAGTGAACTAAAATACACTGTAACAGAATCATTTACCTATTCAGGTCTATTATCAAAGACAACTGAAAAGGCCCTCCTAGTCAAGTATTTCCATGATCAAACTGAAGACAGACAAAAATATCATTAAAGCATACAGTGCTGGTTTTAGACTTCCTTCCAGATTCCAAAAATTATTTTGGCTATTGATGATAACTGCAAAACTAATATGGCATCTTCACTTACCACATTTTGCTGAAGCACTGCATGCCTTTAGAGCATAACTAAAGAGGTGAGCATTCCAAAGTCTTAAAAGGTTGAGCAGGAGGATCTCCAACACAGACAAGTGTCTTGGAGTTACTGGCCATGATTTTGATTCAGTTAGATTAGTTATTTAAATGTGGAAATGCCAGAAGAGATAACATAGTGTATGGAAAGCACTGCTAAGGTTACAGTGTTAGAGGTTTACACTGTAAAGGTTACAGTGCAGGGATAGGACTGCCCTTCCTCATGCATTCAGATTTTTTCCACTGTAAGAGCAGAGAGAGGCCTCTAACAAAAAATAACCCCAAGTAACTCTGGCCACTGCACACCGGAGATGCGCCTCCTCCAGAGGATGAGACCCTCCTCCAGCGGGTGGCAGCCGGCGCCCCGGGACGCCCCGCGAAAGCCACCGCCCTGGCGGCTTCCCCGCACTGCGGCCGGCCACCACCGGCACTACGTCAGCGGCCCTATCCCTCCCGACACGGCGGGGGAAGGGCAGCGGCTCCTTGCTGCGCCGCGGGGCCGAGCGGCCTGGAGCGAGGAGCCCGCGGCGCCTGCGGTACTCACTGCCGCACGACGGTCAGCCCGAAGCGCGTCATGGCGCGGCGCCGCCCCCGCACAGAAAGGCAGGCGCGTGCGCGCGCGCTAACAGCGCCGCGCGCCCGCCGCCTCCTCGTGCCTGCACTGCGACGCCCCACCCCCTGCTCCTGCTCGCCTATTGGCCTCTCTGTGCCCGGTGACGTCATCGTCTCCGCCCGTTCCAAGGCCGCTGGGAGGTGCGCGCGAGCCCGCGTGCCTCGCGCGCTGCTTTTGCCGGGGCGGGGCGTCTGCGCTATTGCTCTGCGGCTGCGCACGCGGCCCAGCCAGCCCCGCGGGAAGGGCGATGGAGAGAGTAAATAGGTACGAGCTTGCTCACTAGCTCAGCGGTTTGTGCTGGTTTAAAGTGCCAGGGTGAGCCACAGCTTGAGGCCTCGTGGAATGCACAAGAAGCCTTCTAGACGGCATCTTCTCAGCACTATCTCTCCTGCCCCATCCTGTGGCCGACACGCAGCATGAAGAAGTATCAGGTATAGCAGCAAATCACTACGTATACTGGAAAAAGGCACTCCAGTGGAAAAAACCCTTGAGACATCTGTTAAGTATTCTGTGTTTTGTAAGATTTACACATAACATATATGCAAAACTTTAATTGGTATACGTGGAAAACTGAGTAGTAACATTTATGGAAAACTCATTTCCAGGTTAAAAGTCATTGATTCACAAAGAAAGCTCCATTTAATGCCAAATGCTTGCTACAGCTATGAAAATACTTTGTGTAAGACCTTCCTTCGTATCAAAGCCTCCCTTGATCTATTCCAAAAGCTTATCACAATTAGAAGCCGACACTAAAATGTACAATTACTTGTCAACTTTCCTAAATGATATTTTTCCTCCATTAAGTGTATTTTGAGTGTGTGGATTTACCACCTTTGTATTTGACAGAAGGCACGAGACAGATGCAGCTTGAAAATGTGCTTGGTAGCAGTGTGTGTGCTGTGCAGCTTTAAGTGACTGCATCTAGTGCCTGTGTGTGTGCATTGCTCTCCCCCCCAAAAATTCCCCAGAATATGTATTTAGATTTTTTTTTAAATGAAGATTTTTCTCAGCAATTTTAGGGGGTATTTTGGGGAAATAATAAGAATAGGAGTGGAGAAAAAAGAAAAAGAACTGAGAAAATTCTGTTACTTTCTCCATTTTGCTGGTAGTGTTTAAAAGTAGTGTGATCATTATCATCATTGAGTATTAGAAATCACTATTAGCAGTTTATTAAACAGTTTTATTTATTTATATTTTTCCTCAGAAAGCTGGTCTATATAAGACTTCATAGATTTCAGACAATCTGATAATCAAAATATTATTTTGTTCAGATAGCTGAGCATATTTTCTTTCAGATTTCGCAACAGGATGGAATAAATACCATCCAAAAATCAGTCATCTGCGAAATTCTTCTGGGTTCCCCAGAGACCTGGCATAACTTGTTTATGTTTTAACGGCTGATGATGATGAATCAAAATTAAAACATAATTAGCAGTTTAAAACACATAAGAAATTTTAAATACAATAGTAGGTCTTTTTAATTCCCTTTTTATCATCCTTTGACAGTGTGGTACTGTAATGCTAATGTTTTGTAATGCTTTTCCTCTACAGCTTTTTTTCTGAAAGAACATTTTCAAATGGAGAAATTAAGGACGAGACTAGCTTTTAAATGATCTAGTGTGAAATGTCTTAGCTCTGACCTATTTTTAGGTTTTCTTATCTTCTAACCTATTTTCTAACCTATTTTTAGATTAATCACCATTAAAAACAACTGCATTTTGCTATGATGGTAAATCCCTAGCTGCGTTTCAAGCATGTTTTAAAAGAACAAGAAACAAATGTGCCTATATTGTTACAAGTCACTCTGCCATACTGACAAATCTTCAGGCAAAGAAGCTTTAAGAGACTTTGATATCACACAGTTTTGTAAATGAGAGAGCTTGAAAGGCCTGCAGTTTCTCATTTGCAGCCTTTTCTTTGACTACCAAATTTTTTTTTCTATGTTTGCTCTTATCTTCTTGTTTATCGTGGTAGTATTGGTATCTTTTTTTCCTGAATGTTTCAGCCTTCTTACTTTTCATTTCTTCTTCTTCAGTATTTCTACTTAACTGCCAGTCTGTATTGATGAACCTATTTTTTAATTAAAACACTAAACTGTTTTATAGAGTATTGCTGCTAACATGGGACAGGCTCATTTAAGGATAAATATTTTGAAGAAACCATCCTCAGGAAAAAAAAGTCTTTTGTGGAGCTGAAAATAGAAAAATTTCAAGTAGCAAAATTTTATTCAAAAGAAGTTTTGAAACTTGAATAATGTTGACCAACAAGTAAAGCCATCACTGTATATGGATTGCTTATCATTAATATCAGACAATATTAGAAATCCAGGGAAGTTCACATGGAACAACAGTTAACAATTTACATTTAGAAATACAAAGCTGAAGTCCTAAGATGGGTATTGTTCTCTATAGATGACTTGCCATTTCAGGATTTCATTGCTTCCAAGTCTTAGAAACATATCAACCCAACAGAAATTTAGGATTTTTTTTTTTTTCTGAATGTTTTCTTCCCTTCCTCCCACTCAGAACTTCTCCCTATATAATATGCTTCTTGAGAAAACCTTTATGTCAACTTATATTCATTGCTGTCAGGGAAAAATAATGCTGGGAAAGAGTTTAATTATTTTTAAGTCATTCTTCAGAGTGACGTACCTGTTGCAAACAGGAAGCAGATCAGCCCCATGTTCATCTGTCCATAAAAAACTCTTTTTGCAGCAGCAGATTGTAAATTGTAAAACTTCAAATATGTATTCATTCTGATCAATGAAGACAGTCAGATAAGCTTCAAGATAAATGAAAAAACATCAGGTTAAGCATTTTATCTCTCCAAAGGACATCAAAACACCTGTGGCTCCTTAAAGAGCTCCCAGAATAGCTACAGTTTTAAAGTTACATTACTGCCATCTTAGCAGTCTACCTGAAATAGGCAGTCTTGGATTCCACAGTCTCAATTCAGTAATTTCCCACTCAAGTTTTATATTTCACTTAATTAGATATGCAATTTCTTGCTCTGGTGTTGCTATCTATCAAAGATGATCACATACAGATTTTATGCATTTCTACTGTAATTTTATGTGATGTTAGGTCAAGTTTTAATCCCTTAATTTGGGAAAATAAGTAATATTGTCTGGGCACTGTGGAAAGAGCAATTCTCTAAGAAGCAAATCCAAACAAATTGTAAAATATGTTCCTGGGAAGGCAAAGTGATTGAAAAAGGGTAACCCGGGGAAGTTGAATTAATTAAGTGAAAATTTATCCCTTTGAGGATGTTTGGTAACAATCCTAACTCACTCATAATCCTCCAGCACCTTATATCTCACTCACATGTTCATGTTTTGAAAAGTTTATCCATTAGATAAGCCAATCTGTTGGTCTCAGGGAATGCTGGTAAGTTTCCTATTACATGAGCAGCGTTTTTGCACTTAAAAGCAGTACTGAGTAACCTGAGTAACTGCACCTCCCAGCATGGCCAGTCTGCTGACCTTTATCGCTCTCCTTCACCACTCTGCCCTAATTCTTCTTGTACTTTTTGCATGCTACGTTTTTCAGTAGTACAAACAGCATCCCAGATTCCTCAGGGAAAAAATATAAGCAATATAGAGGCATCACAAAATCACTTCCACAAGAGAAGGAAGTTCTAAGAAAAAAATTTTCCCCTCTTCTTTCACGTCTTTTCCCTCTTTACTTTGCATAAGCTCTTAACATATTAGAACAGATTGCAGCAGAACTCAGAACAGCTCCTAATGTCTGTCATATCACATGTAGAGTTCTTGCCCAAACATAAATATCTCTACTTTATTCACTTGAATGTTTAAAATTAACAAATCTTGATTAAACGTATTTGCTTTCCCTGTCCAACTCCTTTTCTCACAGGAGAAAAACAGTGCATCTGAAGCCCACACTGACTTTTGGAATGAATTTGTCCCTGTTAGCTGAAAGATATCAATAATAAGATTCTCCAGATTTTCAGATTTCAAGGTACTGAGATTTCCTTCATTTCGCAGGAACAGCAGTAATGTCAGCTGCCATACAGTCTTTTTTTTATAGTGTAAAAATATTGTGGTATCTGTGTTCCTGCAGCTGCACAGAGATGAAATTTAAGTCACTTTTGAGATCCCTTTTAATATATCAATTATGATATAAGAAAAAATGGTGTTTTTGTTAATATTTTGGGGAGGTACAAAGCAACAGTCCTGCCAGCTTTCTGCAAAGGTCTGAAAGGATCCCCAAAGTCTTCTAAAATAAGCTTACTCTGAACTGGGAAAAATGATTCAATGTGCTGTGAGAGTGTAAAGAGCTGGAGCATAGTCTGTTTCCTTACGTGCCAGCTGGCTGGCTTCAGTTTGCAAAGCAATGCAGAGATTGCTGTAATATTATTTGAAATCTGAATGTGGTACTTACTGTAATGTTTGCAAGCAACTGTAGAATGGTGCAAAAGGGTATCAACAGTGTAGTTAACAGAATGAGCAAGACCTTATTCTTTCTCTGCTTCACTTTCTTCTCTGTGAAATAGAGTATTAAATGTATCTTTTTTAGTCTTATTGTCTTAGATTGCCATTAAACAGTCCAGGTGCCTTTCCTGTCTCTCACTCTTTACCCGTGGGGCATCATTGTTACAGTATGTTTGGAAATGCTTGTAATTTATGCAGTGTAGAGATGTTCTGTGTATCTTTCTAGACAGAATATGAATGACATAGTCTATGACTGCATATAGCTGGATTCTGGAACCTTAACTGCACTGTGTGATTATAAGAGGATAAACCATCACTGTAATGCTTAAAGGGTTAATACCATATTGAAAAAGAGGGACTCCACACCTCTAATCCGTCACAAAACTTAGCAGCTAGATACTACTTTTTCTTACTGAAAAAAGGGAAAATAGTTTGTTCACTTTCATCTGTACAAGAAATTCTCCTTTTACATCATCAGCTTTGCATTTACTGGTAAATTACAGTATAAAGCAAGATTGAGCTGGGGTTGTTGGGAAAATCTTGGAATTCCCATTGTCTTCAGAGACAGTTTCTCATTCAGCTTGTACAGATTGCCTTAGATTTGCAGGGCTTTTTTGGTTTAGAGCAGCAGAGAATGTAGACATAGTTTACAGTAAAGTTAAGGAAAAAAATCCCATCGCAATAGAAACATCTGAAAAAGACTTCTGAAACAAGTACTAAGGATGTCCTCTTGACTCCTGAAACAAGTATTAAGGATGTCCTCTTTGAAACACAAAGGAAAATTGTTTGCTCTCAAAAATGAGGTTAGGCAAAGCAAGTCAAAGTTGAAGTTGATCAACTTACAGTAAGTATCCACAAGCATGAAACCTGATTAGGTTGATCAGGTAGCAGAGGGAAAAAGTCATGTGCTAAGGTTAAGTACAGTGCATGAAGGCCCATTTTATTCAAGTGACTTCACAAACCCTCTTCTTTTAATTATATTTAGTCCAAAGTTTATTAAAAAAAAATTGCAATATGCTGGTTCTTCTTTAATATAATTTAACTGTGGGGATAATTAAATTTAAATATAATTATGAAAGTACCTACTCTATATAAGACCTTTCCCATCATTTCTATTTAATTTCCACAAAATATTTTAATTCAGCAACTTTGGCCTTTTAAAATATACTTTATCATTTAAATGACATCTTTCCAAATTTAATTTAAATTTAATTTAAATGTCAGAATTTGCCTATTCAGTAGGTAATGATAAGCTGTCTTTTAAAAGAAAACTTCTTCAACTGTACCATCCAATAGTTCACATTTTATATGCCTGCTAACATCATCTATATATGTAATAGGATTTAGAAAAACATTGCCTTTTGTATGATCTTGATACTGAATGAATGAAAACAAGACAGGCAAATTTAGGTCAAGGTGAGTTTATTGTCCATAAGGCATACCTAATTCCGCCAAAACACTTTTCTTAAAACCATCTTTAAACTAGCCAAAATATCGGGTTATTAATAATAATGACAACACTGAACAGAGAAGACCTTTCATAAGGTAACCAAGACTGTTTTCAGACTGTTTCGGAATCTTATCCATCAAAAGTAATCTCACATACATTCTAAATACTTCTGTTTACACTGATCATATCTACTACTTTCTAGCATCCCCTGACCATATAAACATCCACACCTCATAAAGAGCACATTGTGAGAGAATAAGAAGGACTTGAAATGGCATCACATTTGTTAAAGCAAAAAAAAAAAAAAAAAAAAAAATTTTGAGAACAGAAAATGTGCAACCAAGAGTGATTTCTGAGGTACATGAGAACATGGTAAGACACATAGTGGAAAAAATCCAGTGACCAATGGTTTGCAAAGTACTTAAGTCCAATTATTCAAGCATAAATCAGCACTGAAACATTAAAATAGGATTAAAAATACTTTTTTAAAAATCATCTTGGGCATAAAAATAAATGAGGTTCTCCTACTCTACAGCAGTGCGAAAGAGGGAGAGGAAGATCATCCAAGTACCATCAACAGGTAGCAGAGAGAGATGTTTCTAGCGTAAATTGTGCCACTCACTTGGCACATGCAAAAGTATAATTTTCTTTTTCATTCATCAATAAGAAGTTTTATAATTTCTATAGTTCAGGGGAAAAATCACATTCCATTTGCATTAATAACGTTATTTTAAAGAATGCCCAGAAAGTGTGTTATATTGGCATACCATGTTTTTGTTCTGAATGCTACTGTGAACTGTCAAAGTTCTAGGTTTTACAGTACTTTAAATACAGTATGCTTCTGGTTTTAATAGATCATCAGCATTTTTAAATGTTATTGCAACTAAAATACTGTTAACACTATGTCTACCATGCATTGGATTGCAAATGGCATTGAGACTTCCAAAACATTTTTCACAGTCATTCCTCACTCTTCACTCCTGTAATCATAAGTAGAAGAGGAGACTTCCCTACTTATGAGTGCTTCCAGTGAAATCTGTGAAACTTGAATGGACAGAGATCCATTTTTAAGGATGAAACTAGAGAAGAAGCCTTCCTGAGGAAACCTCTGTGGAGAACTAAAATAATGAAGGAAGCTCTATAATGGTTCATCCCATGTTATTCTTTCCCCCTAGTCCAAATTAACACAGAGGTGGCAAAATGGTACTTGTGTCAGTTCCCTGATGTCTTTTGAACAAGGTAAAAACTGAAAGTGTAGATCACTCTGTATTAAAGTTTCCACAACACTTTTCTTTGTATTATTAAAAGCAAACTGTCTTTTTGTCATAGTTCAGCAGAGCTGACTGTATGGAGTGCTTAGCCTGTCTAACTTCTGCTCCTAAGCACAGATGGTCCAGAATTACACGTTAGTGACAGGTCTTAAGCAGATCCAATATGAATACCACCACCTATATCCAAACACACTGACTTAGACACTCCTTGTAATTCCAGTGCTGCAGTTTAGTGCTGTTGAGACCCTGTCTGCAGTACTCTAAGCCTGGATAGAGGGATGTAGACCATTTAAAGGTGTACTGTACTGTACTGACTTACATGTTCTGTGTAGAGCAACACTAAAATCAACAGAATTTTAAGGGAGTAAAAGTGCAGAATTTAGTCTGTAGTCTGTGGACTTCTCAGTTATACTTCCTTGTAAAATGATGTGTCATTATAAAATTTCTTGTGTACAGAGACTGTCAAGGACTTACCTGATCTGTGAGAAAATATTACCTCCTACCTTTATTGTCTATGGTAGCCACTTTTTTACCAGGTAACTGTTTTCCATCCAAGAGAGATGCAATTTCTACATTTTCCCTGTTCTCAATGCAGGTGGTAAAGGTGAAAAATCATCACTTTGAGAAAAAAACACTGCAACTTGCTCCATTCTATCAGTATTTTGGAGATCTGCAGTGCCTCAGGCTCATGCCTTGGCAGAACTACCCACAGTCACTGGAAGCAGTTTGTGGAAAAAGCACTTCAGTTTTCAAATTTCTTTAGGAACATTTAATATTAAACCAGTATGATATTTTGTTCCACATAGAGCATTAAAGCATGTAAAAGCTGTGGTTCAAACAGCTCAGCAGTATTATTTAGGCCTCTAAGATCTTCTCTGGGGATTTGGGGATTGTAGGACTGGGGATTGTAGGACTATGCCAATTATTTCTAAAGGTCTGATTTTTCAAAGGCTGTTTATGCTCAGTGCCTGTAATCCTGAAGATTTCTCTGGCTGCTTTCAGGTCTTTGTAGCAATTGCAGAACAGATGGGGAGGAACAATGGTTGCCACATCCCTTGCAGCACTGGTTGGGAAGAAGGGGCAGTCTTATCTCCACTACCATGAATTGCTCAGTGCCGACATCTGTGCTCATGAACTGAGCAGCCTATGTTATGGCACATATGTGACTGCTTGCTTTTGGAGCAAATGGAAATACCATGAGTATCTAGCTCCTCCTTGGAAGGGTATCTTGTCTCCTGGCCAGCTTCAGGGGCAGCTAGATAATGCTAGCAGGCTACAGCTAACCCTTCGGGATTACTTAGCAAGCATTACAAGCATGATCCTAGGTGGTAAAGCAGCCATTCCCACTGCCTAGCAAGCTGAGTAGTCATTTGCGGGTTGGAGGCAGCATTTTGCATTCAGAGTAGGAACACATATCCTTGTACAGGAGAGGCAGTGAAAAATCATACTGCAAGTGCTTCCGAGATTTAGGTCAAAGTACACAAAAATTTCACTTGGATGGGTCCATAGATTAATGTATTTTTTCCACTATGAAAAGGATACCTAAGACCAAAAGGGAGCCAATGCCCCTGCTTTCTACATTTTTTTCCTCAACACAACTGGAGTGACCATGCTCTATTCACTAAACCATGGGCTCCACATTGCCTTTTGCATTGACGTTCCATTGAGGCTCCCAGCAGAAAAAAACTGTTATGTTGTGAGGTATTGTGAAAATGGGAACCATTTTGTTTTGTCCAGTAAACCTGAGGTAAATATACTGTCTTCGCAGGATGTGATCAGGAAGGGGAAAAAAAAAAGAATAAAATAAAAAAATTATGAACAAGCTATTAAAAAAAAAAACTGTACAGGGCATTTCCAGTAAATCAAAGTACTCATCATATCTCTACTTAACCATCTACTTCAGGATTTGAAATTTACGCAGTAAAATAATATATTATAAAAATGTTTATAAAATAGCAGCACACTCAGTGAAACAATACAGCTAAGTACTGTTAATGTGAATAAGAATGAAATCATAGCTTCTTAGCAGCGAAAAAAAAAAACACCCTTAGACTCTTAAACCACTTTCTACCCTCATCTAGCCAAATATATCTGAGTTCGTTCATAAAATATTCTTAAAAAAGTAGCACGTTCTTTCTGGATTTTTGTCTTTAAAAATGCAAACATTAACATTTCAACCAATAGCTTCCCACTGTATATTTGCAAACTGTTAATACAATTGTGCAAAAAAACTTCCGACTCCTTTGCCATCTCAATTCTTCTTCCTTACAGACGGAGCAGAAAAATAAATTCAAGTACACTGAATACACCTTTGAAATAAAATTCCAAGTGACACATCTGGATGAATACCATTTCTGTCTTTTGCACCAACAATTTTCTTTCACTGTCCATAGCATGCGGGTATTAAGCACCTTCTGTGACACTGAACAAATCCGGAATGTCATGACAGGAATGTCATCTGAAGCAGGTATTTGTATTTCCAGCAACACCACAACTAAGAAAGTACACCAGATACTGGAAAATAATGACTTATAAAAACCTATATGTTCTGCTTGTGTGATTTTCTCTTTTTTTTCTCTCTTTTTTTTCCTCTCTTTTTTTTTTTTTTTTTTGCTTTTGAAAATTTTCATAAAACAAA
>JAVCKT010007407.1:11965-26237 GCA_032273925.1 Rhynchotus rufescens
TCGTTAAAAAACAATCGAGCAAAAAAACAGCTTAGATATCTGCAACTTTGAAACTATTTAGATTGCTGGATTATATCTACCTTTTTTTTTTGTTTGCAATTTCTTGAGACTGATTGATGCTAAACATATAGAGAAAAATCTTTTTACTGTATTTTTAAGCTTTCCTCACCCATTCAAAACAAGAATTGTGTGTATATGGCTAATTAAGTAAATATATTTAATAAGCAATCTAGGAAACTATGCAAAGAGGGGGAGGAAAGCTAAATGCACTTGGAATTAAGCACAGCATTCACAGCAACCAAGTGCAGTCACTATTTTCCTTCAGATAAATTACTGAACAGGCACGATAGCATTTGGGTAAAACTGGCTTTTAAGAAAAAGCTAATGAGTGAGAGCTAGGAGGCTGCTTTTACAGGGAAAGCTGAAGTAGCCCAGCCCAGCAAGACACGAAAGCAAATGCAGTGTAATCACAAATTAACACTTGACACACTTAACACAATGTTAACACTTGAGCTGCTACTTTGCAGCGGGGAATAATTTAGCAGTGCACTCTGTCTAACAGGAAACTTTTTTTTTCATGATGCAAAGAGTTACATGTGCAGAATAAACCTCTGAATTTGAAAACAAGCTGAAGCTGCTGACAATGCCTAATAAATATTTTATCTTAGAAAGCTGGGCTGGGAGAAGGCAGCACTGCCCCAGTTCTTGTGGATGCCAAGAGCATTGCTCTTTATACTACCACAATTCCGTTTCTTCCCTTCAAATGTGTGTGCCTGATTACTCTAGGCTATTAGAGTATATTAGCTAAGCTTTTTTTTTTTTGATCTTTGTATGGATGAAGATTTGAAAATAAATTTTAAAAATGCCAATATGCATTTGAAGCACTGAAGTGTGTTTGTAGCAGAGCTCAGAGATCGTCTAACTCTAGGAAAAAGAGTAGTATCTGTTAAAGAAAGAGTAGGTAAAGGCAAGATTTTATTATAAAAGCTCATACTAGCTAACAAATAGATTTAATGATTAGCACTGATTTAAAGATCTATTGTTTGGTCCTAGGGGAGAAAACGCTTCACAGATACATGCTGAGGTGCCCCGAGATTTGTATTTCACTTCTTTGAAGTTTTAGTTATGAGATGTAGACAAGTCCTGCTTAATCCATGTTATTTATGGTAATATTAGTAAACTATTTAGAAAAGGGAAAGTAACCAAAAACTTTCCTGGTAAAAGCCTCAAAATCAGACTCTTAAACTTTAAGATAAACACAGCACTCAGATTGTAACCCAGACATAGCGACATTAAGAATACAGTTGGAATCATTCTGCTGCTGCTGCTCGTTCCTGATTGCAGATGTTGCATTATTTATGGCATATAATGCCATGCATAACTCTCTAATTTCTGTGATGCTTAAGCAAATAGAGCTGAATGCTAGTTGGCATCGTGATAAGCAAGGGTGGAGCTTCAGCTGTAATTTAGCTCTCAATTTTCATCTCCATTGCTCCAGCAACTTGCTTGGCACGTAGCTGCCAGATAAACTCAAGGGTCCCTGCTATCTAGATTTTTTAAGCTAATAAAATTAGGAAGAAGTATAGAATGAGCCTGCAGAGGCATTGGGTAACCGGGGATATCTTTCTTAACTCCAGGATTGTTGCTTTGCATTTTCTTAGGGAGAAAAAAGTAGAGTAGTATTCCTTAGGAGTATACTTGAAGAGAGGGAAAAATATCTGGGTTTCTGATAACCCTTCTGAACCCTCCAGTTTCTTCCCTTTTCCCTGTCGGTGTTTCCTAAAGGAAACCAAGCCCCCATTTGAAGGAGCAGCGTGAGCCATCGGTACTCGCTGAGCCGCGCGCTCGGCTCTGAGCAGATGTTGGCTTTGCAAACCGTAGAGCTTTTAGATCTGGAATGTTTGCTCTCATGTATCTGTTAGTAGATAAGGAGAGAGGGAGAAATAGCATAAAGCCCAGCGATTATGAGGGTGAAATTGTTGCTAACAACTTTTATCAAATTTAACGCTGGTTTATGTGTTACAACTGTTTGTATTTTGGGATGCGCTGGAGGGGAGGCTTTTCTAACGAGGTGCATGCAGGTAAGGATGTGTGTTCAAATAAACCCCTCCGAAGTTCCTGAGCGGTTTTCTTCTCTCTGCAGGGTCTTTTATCCAGCCTTGTCAAATTGACTAGTTTAACACTGGCCAGGAACTGCTTCCAGTCCTACCCTGTGGGCGGCCCGTCCCAGTTCTCCACAATCTACTCCCTCAACATGGAGCACAACCGCATCAATAAAATTCCCTTTGGAATTTTTTCTAGAGCTAAAGTTTTAAGTAAGCTGAACATGAAGGTGAGACACTGACACTGCTGTTTGTAACATCAACGAGGAGCTGAGTTTCTTATTCCATATGTTCTAATAATCTTAATTATCCAAGGAATAAATTGATGACACTGAAATGGACTCGGGTGCTGTAACATACAGCATCTCCATAGGAGTTCTGAGAAGTACTGCTGAAATGTTGATGATTTGTCTCTCTCTTAATTCAGATTTTGACAGGCTTTCCTGCACTTGAACAGTGAGAGCAACGTAGCCAGCTGCAGAGTTCAAATGAGTCCTGAGAGTGCAGAGTGTGGCTGATATTTCTTTCTGTACTCTCGTGCTTTAGATCAAAACAAAATTGTGGAAAGTGTCTTGCAGTTCTTTTTGTTTTGTTTTTGTTTTTTTCTTTTTTTTTTCTCTTTTTTTTTTCCTCTTTTTTTTTTTTTTTTTTTTGCTTGGCAAAATTGTCATAAACCATCTCATTTAATCCCTTAGGAACGATTTTCAAAGTGCTTTTTGAATGAAATGGTTTATAATAATGCTCCCTGTGGCCCAATAAAGTTAATGAAATGCTAAAAAATGTGTGTGTGTGTGTGTGTGTAGTAGATAGCAAGAGGAGGGTCAAAATAAATGTCATGTTCTTTAACACAGAAACAATATGGATGGATAGAGCATCACTTAATTGTCTTACGACTAGCTAAGGAGCTGCCAAAAGTTAACACTGATGTGGAAAATCAGTGCTGTAAAATGAATATGATGCTTATTCCCAGATGATCCACTACATCTTGCAATCCAAAGGCTAGAGGTGGTCTGACTGGCTGACTGGTCAGAATTAATCCATGCATTTCCCCATCCAATATCCAATACAAACATTTGTTGCTTTGGCTTGGCCCACAGTCAGGTAAAGTAGGATCAGCCTTGTGCCAAAGATGCTGCTGTGTTTAGAATGAGCCACTTCTGAAAGAAAAGTAGAAAAAGCTAGAGGGGAGAGAGGAATAAAAAAAGAAAAAAAAACCCACCTGCTCTTCTGGCTGGCAAAATAAAGCATCTTCTTTCTTAGGTAGCAGCTACCACAGACAGCAAGAGTAAACAAAACTAACATACAGAGATCAAATAAACACTTCTAACAACAGAGGTGACAGATCAGCAAATCTCTTCTGCCTTCAAAATGGTTCAGTTTCTTCTGGGATTTTTCCTACTTTACTCTAAACCCTTATTCTATTGCTTTGCAATCTAGTCAAGCCATAAAATCGCACACACTGTTCCTTTCTTAATTTTAAAAAAGGGGTATATGCACTAGGTCATAATACACAAATGAGTATACTCTAGTTTGTTCCCACAAATGCAGGCTTACATTTGTCTAGCTACTTTGTATGCTTTTGTAAGCATTTAATATTGCTGATAATATAATCAAATAGCAATTACCAAATATATTGTGGGATTCCCTTCTGTAGAACATCACAGGCACCAAGTACATTTTTTCATTAATCAGTTTTTTTTTTTCTTTGTCTAAAAGAGCTTTAAATACGTTCTATGTGGGAGCAGATTTTAAAAAATCACTCTAATAAGAAAAATAAAAGGGCTGGGGGAGCAAGCGTGACTCTTCCATGCTGATGTTCTCACAGGTTGATATCTCTCACATCTGTGGGAGTGCTGGCCTGATCCAGTTCATCCACCATCTTAGAAGGATTGCTTTGCTGTTGTTGCTGTCGGACTTGCCTAAGGTTGCTTACTAGGACTGACTCAATCTGTTCTTGACAAGCTTTAAGGCAATCCTATAGAAAAGAAAAGAAATCAGTGTTAGTGATTTTTTTTTTCTTACTGAGCTAGTAAAAGTTGGAATAATGGAAATCACTCTTCTGGAGTGATTCACTCATAAGACACATTTGCTGTGACAGAAAATGACCTAGAATTCTCAAAAGTAATCACTGTTTACAAATTCTCTGGGGCTGAAAAATGCAAATTCCGCATTTATTATAACCTTCACATTTTAATATTTTTTATCTCTCCTTGCTCCTTTGTGTTGTCTTTCTGTGCAGAAGCTCAGTGGAATCCTCAGCACCCTTGTGTACAATGCAGGACATAGTACAGTAATTTTTGCATTCTCTTATGCAGTGTTAAGTGTTTTGGATTTGTCTTTGCTATATAAAAAATGATGTCAATAGAAGTCACAATACAAGTCAAAAATGCACCACCAGACCTTGGAGACTACTACATTTCAGATTATTCCTTAAAGGACTTTTAGAGAGACAAGCACAAAATATAGCAACACTAACTTGGAAGCCCTATGCATTGTGACCTGTAACAATTATGAAGTCTTAAGTACACAAGCAAACGGGACTAATTTTCCACAACAAAGCCACATGTGGTTACAAAGAACAAGACCTTAAAATATTACAGGATGTTTGATATTATTGGTTCTACACTGGAAGACTAAATAATATGATTAATGAAAAAGGTGAGAAAAGACTAATAAATGTCTATAGCAGAAATTTAAAAATAAAATGGCATGACATTGTAAACACAACACTAATTCTCTGTGTGCTGTGAATCAAAACAATACTGTATATGTAGGCAAGTGGTTAAAAATGCTTATTTTCTAAAAACAGTCCTGAGAAGTTCATCTAAAATACTGAAAAAGGAATGACTTACTGTGAACTCACCAAAGCTTTGGTTTATGTAAGAGCTCATTAACAAGTGGATGCTCTCCCAAAGACTTCAAGCAGCAGAGAAATGCAGTTTTTGGTAGTACATTTTAAAATATAGTGTTTTAACAATAGATCTTGCAGCACCTGGCAAAAAAATCTGAGCTGGTATCTGGTTCCCACATTTAGGCACAGAAGCTGCAGAAAAAGTTGTGTAAATAGTGACTTCAGGATGTCCACCAGCAGTTAAAGAGCAGACGTTCTGTGAGTACAACTCAGGGAAGCTGGACTCTGGCTGGCAATACACAGCTTTTCTGCACAAGGCCAAGTTACTTCAGAGTGTGTGAAATATGTATGCATGTAGGTTTAATCTGCCATCATGGCTAGGCTGGGAAAACATGTCTAATTTGGACTATCTGTTCCCCTGATGACATCTGCAGCCTTAATGCATACCTTTTTTTTGGTGTATCATGAACACCCATTTTTCTTGGCAACTGGTCAGCAGCTACTAGCTGTCAATCCATACCCTCTCTTCGTAGAGAAACTGTTCATCTAAACATAATAAACATCATACTCTTCCTCTTCAGATATATCTGCCAAAGAGGACTTGGGAATGACTTTTCACACTGATCCAGGGAAAATGGGTTGGACAGGATGCTGGCTGCAGTGGAGACAAAAGTATTCAGTGGAGACAAACATATTCATGGCAGTATAGGTGACACTAGCCAAAGCCAACACTGCTCAACTAGAGATGCCATCTAAGAGTATCTGTGCTACCTGTGTGCAATTAAATGCAGAAACTTTTCCTTAGAAGAACACTATAATGCAGGGACACAGGAACTCGGCCATTCCTTCAGAATAGTGCAGTGTTGGTATTGTTTTATTAATTTTCTTTTATGTGTATGTCACATGGATTAACTTCCTCATTCTTCTTTGTGGTCTAGTAGTTTTAATGGTGAAAATAGCTCAGGTACTTTCCATTCCATAGTTTTATTTTTACTTCAGTATGTGCAGAAATAAGAATGCAATTAACTTTTTTTTTCCCTGAAACATTTTCAACCCCTGGTTAATTTTACTAGCATAATCAGAAAGTAAAAGAAATATTTTTCTTTGTCTGATGAGGAGTAATCTCACATCTGTGATGGAAATATAGATAGTGAAAATGAAAGAGAAATAAGCAGCACTATGACAGGACCAAGTTATTCAAGTGAACAATAACTGAGGAATTAATTTTCATATATGATGACTGTCTTGAAAGAAAACCCAATCACAAGGAAAGATCATGCATAGTGTGATGCACAATTGTACACAATTCATGCTTTGGAGTAGAAATAAGCAAGCTTACCCTATCAATTGTCATGATGTTTTTTGTTTGCTTTATTAAGGATGACCTTTAGAGAAATACTGGCATGCACAAGAACTGATCTAAACCTTGCAGTCACCTGAATTTTGCTCATCTGAAACTGGGCTTATTTGAAAGTACAGCACGTAGACAATATTTCCTAAGGGTAGCATTTAATAAAGAATCCAAAGGCTGCAAAACGACTCTTTAAAGAGATTCCATTTTATTCCTGTTAAATATAAATGTAGTATAGCCTTTGGGAAGATGTTAACTTTATCATGGAGTTTTGTGCCAGCAACCACAGAATAACACCGGAAGACTGATCCATCGGACACCTTTCATCAGATCAATGAGAAGTTATTTCAGAGAAGTGGCATTATAATTTTGAATTCTACCATGAAAGAACCTAGTTCTCCAAACACAGGCAGGTAACTCCTGATAGGAAAGGACTCCAATCAGTGTGAAATCAGCAAGCCTGCAATTGCTAATGCAGCCCAAGCAGCACTGGGGTCAACCCAACAGCAAGGGAAAGCCATGATATATGACACAATGCAGAGCCTGAGAACAACCACTTTAAATAAACCAGTGAGTCATTTATTTCTCAAGGACTTTCAAAAAATCAAACTACAACACTGCTCTCTTTTACAACTGAAAAACGGCAGGGCTTTTGTTATATATAACATATGTACACAAATGATCCAAAACCCTGAGCTGCACTGGTACCGGTGCATTTCCTGACAAAATTTAAAAGCCTAAGTCCAAACTAGGGTTTTCACTATGCTTTCACTACTCCACAAATTAATGCCACTGATGCCACCCTAAACATCTTCTTACTTCAAACTAAATACAAAACAACTGCAGAAGGGAAATCAGAAAAGGTCTTATTTTAGGAACAAGACCTTATAATAACTGGAAAGGATGACAGAGATATCTGAAGTGACAGTACACTTCATCTGTACTATGTACACATTGCTTGGATCTAAGAAAGAAGAAAGTAGTCATGCATTGAAGATTTAGGATTTTCACCAAATGCCGTCTGAGATATATGGCCTGCACTTATAAATTCAAAAGGTGGCTGGATACCTCTGTTGGATCAAACCCCTCCAAAGCACTTGCTTTACAGTTGACATAAACAAGGACTCTTTCCCAAACTAGAGCCTTTATTCGCAGAATGCTGTCCTTAAGTACTTCAGCTTTCTCCAAAACAAGAACCTGAAAAGCAGCTCTGGCAATAGCATGCCCATTTACTACATTTATCATCTCAGTGAGGTCACATCTAATGGATGCAGTTTAAAAGCAGAAGCATTTTGCCTCCTAAATGTGTCCATTTTTGCTACTGTAACAAACATTAATTACAAATAAACTTCCATGTCTCTACTTTTTCTGTCTACAAGTATAGAAAATAGTGATTTGCTTTTCCTAAAGCCATTTCATTTAGACTAATGGGGATGTCTTATTTTTTAAAAAAAATCACAACTATGCCAGAATTTCTTAACTTACTATTATTAAATTACTGTAGTAACTTAAGATATGACTAATATTAAAGAATCTTTCTCTGTGCTTTTTTCAGTCTTTCAGTTCTTTGAACAGTATGTTTTTTAGATTAAGTTTCACTGTGTGATTCATCAGACAGTTTGTTTGTTTACTGTTGTTCGTATGGGTATTTTTCAAGGCAACAGGAGAGAACAACGTTTTCAGAACTGGAAAAAGTGAGAGTAAAGCCAAAACACTGATGGGGCAATCCAGAGGCAGATACCCTGCTTGCAATTATACTACTTAATATGACTTGCAATTTCAAGCTGATGGTCTCTTTCTAATAGCTATGGGAATACTTCGCAATTGTCAGACAGATTAGAGAATTTACTGTTATTACCCTATTGTAATACATCATTAACTGTTCGTCAGTTTTTTTTAAATGAGAGTTTAGAAAAGCTGTAATAATTTGCCCGCATTCCATGAAGCATTGTGAAAGCAGACCATGCATATAGAGAAATCTCAGCTGGCCATTAGCAGTGTCTCCTGTCAGTTTGTGCAGGTCTCACATCTACAGCAGTGTATGTTGGGGCAAGCTCTAGCCAGATGATGGCAGTCCATCAGCAGCTCCAGCAACCTGACAGTGCTGTTTATGATGTGGAACTCATTATTCAGGGGCCTCACTTCACTTCCTCTGCGCAGTAGCTGGTCTCAGCGGCACAGCACCCTCCACTGCATTTATGAATGAACTTGACGGAACTCAACAATTAGCCTCCAGTGTAACTGCATCACCCCATTGTTACTACACACGCACAGCACTCACTGGGGGAATAAAACGCTGAATGAACCTGTGCAGCTGCCAACTCAGGCAAAGACAACTTAGGAAACTATCTCATTCTTCCTTTCTTTGGAGGCTATTTTGTCTGTTGTTTCCTTGCATACAAAATGTGGTCTGCAGCAAATAAGACTGGGTAAGATAGAGCAAACCCTGTTACTTGGCTCCAAAACCACAAGTCCTAAACACTACAAAGCAAAAAATGCTGTATGTGCTTTAGACACAATATTCAAATGCTATCCATTCCAGATAAATTTCCATGATTTTACACTGGAAGGGACGGGACGGGAAGGGAAGGGACGGGAAGGGACGGGAAGGGAAGGGAAGGGAAGGGAAGGGAAAAAAAATTACAACTTGGTGGGTCTGATTTTTATTTCTGTGCAGAATTTTTTTTAGGTATCTTTATGCATGTACTTTTCAGATCCTGGAAAAAAAATTTCCAGCTCTAAGATATGTAACACATTTAAGTGAAGGCATTTTAAATGTTATTTATTATTATGTATCTAGTCCTCAAAACACTCAGACTCCATATTTTCAAGGACTCACAGCATGCTGTTTTGACACAACTGTAAGAAAAGCTTCTATCTTAAGCTCTTATTTACTCCGAATTTTCAAAACAATTTAGAACATACCAGATCCCATCTATGAACAAACTTCTAAATGAATACAAAGATTTTGTACCCATGTATATGCTGGCTCTGTTCTTTCCTTAATGATGATGCTGGGGAATCACTTGTTTAGTCCTAGACAGCTGCCTCTATGAAGATATCCATTATGTGGGCATATAACCCTCTTTAACAGCCAGAGTGTATGCAACCAACCCTTCTGGCAGCTATCACCCTTTTTTGGTTATGAACAACTGCAACCAGTTTAATTTGGGATCTAACCTTGTAAGCTTCTATCAAAGCTGAAGAATACTGAATGTATTTTATCATTTTATTATGAGGTAGTAATTCTTGACTCATTGAAAGATTGAGCTTGGAAAAGTCCTCCAGAGGTCATTTAGTTCCACCCTCTGTTCAAAGCAGACTGTCTTTAGAATATAATTCTGTGTCTAATTCTCGCTGACTATAAGCTATAAAATTCCTGCATCTGGTCCAAGATACTTGGGAAGAGGTAAGACCTCATCTACATACCACTGCAGTAGTCTCTTGAGCTCTTCAGATTCCTTAATATGCTTTGCCTCCCATGAAGATCTGGGACAAAGAGGACTTAAGGGCAGTCTCAGAAATAGACTCAAGGACATGCAAATAGTGACATGTATGTCCTACATATATGACTCACAGAACATATACGATGATGCTTCCAGGAAAAGCCAGAGAGGCAGCTGGCAGTCATATCAACAGCAAGTAGGCACCCTGAGGAAGCAGTTGCCCTTCTAATGACTGGAGGTAAAGAGAGAGATTTGCCCAACACAGACCTATGGCAAAGGAGAACGCTGGTCAGAAGTCATGAGCAAGCCAGCATTAGCCGTTGGGCTACTCCTCCTATTGTGTAATGTAGGCAGCAGAGGCAGGGATGCTAGAGACTTTCTCCAAAGTATCTGCTCAGAATGGAGACAGGATATTGTACTCGCTGGAAAGCTGTTCTGGGATGCTATGAAAATTCCTGACTTCCCGAGTTGTTTATTTTTCCATTGAAACCATCCACCAACAGATGAACAAGGAACTCAGTTCACTTCCTGTGAGTAGGGTTTTTTGGTTTGTTTTTTGTTTTTTTAAGAAATACTCCTTGCCTGCCAGTATCCGCCTTCCTCTTCAATAAATAATAAAGGACATGTTTCCACCCTCCTGCAGCAAAACAGAGCAGAACATGCAACCACTCTCCTACAGCACTGCATGATACTGGGTTGAACCAGCTCTTACTGGCACTTTGGAGCAGTAATTATGAGAAAGGGCAATTCAGATATACCATAAAGAGCTACTTTCACTACCTATAATGCTTTTGGGCATTCTGAGTTTCTCCAAGACTGAAACTTGCTCCCTGGTGTTTATTTTGGTAGCTTGAAGGAGTAATGAAACTGAGCTTTGTGTAGCCCAGCTGTCACCCTCTCTTTAGACTGCAATTCAACTTCAACCAAATGGTCTAAGGCAGTTATTTATCAGAGATAACTTTTATTGCTAAAATGCTACTGGCATGGTACCTTCTAATATCATTTTTGAAGTCTAAAGCACTGCTTTCAATTCATAATTCATACAAGGAAAACAGATATCAATGTTTAACCTTTGTGTTTTTGAAAGAAACACTTGTGTATTATTTACAAAACAGTGGGGTTCTAAACTAAATGCTGTTTATTAATAACATATTTTTGGTCTGATTCTTAATGAAACATCCATTAAAAGCATACAGTGTTGTGTGCTAAATGCCCCTCTCAGACAAATGTAAATCTAAAATAACTCCATTTCATTTCTGTCTCCAGTTTATGCTGCTCAGATATGGCTATTTCCTAGCAAACAACATTCTGAAAATATTATTAACAAACAGCAAAATTTTAGAAAACCTCATTGCAGTTTAGTTGTATCAGGATTTATTTATCAGCTGTTGCTGTGTTAGGCAATAACTTAAAAAAAAACCTACTCAATGATTGGGTTTTAAGATTCCTCCTTGCTCCTGACTCAAAAGTATTTTCAAAGACTGAGAACATCTAGGCTGGCTAATCTACGCATTCCTGAACTGAGAACAGAAAAGCTGATTATATCCACAAAGGGAGCTGGGAGGCTGGCTGCAACCTAAGGGGACTCTCTGCTACCCTGCCTCTAGAAGGGAGCAGCTGGTGGGGAGGGCTCTCCCCTCTGCTACCTGAATGCTTCCATAGCTGATGAGGAGGCAGGTTTTAAAAGACAAAAACCTTTTCCTTGCAGAATGTAATTGTCTTTCCCACCATGAGATGCTACAGAAGCACAAGAGCTCTAGAACCTTACTCTTCCCTAACTTCCACTTTGAAAGCCAAATCCTTTGTACAGTGAAGATAAGTGTATTGTTTCACTAAGGAACAGTTTGCAAACATCAGAAATTGGGAAGTGAGAGAGATATTCATTCAACTTTGAAACTCTCAGAGTAAAATATACTAGTCTTTACTCCTGATTAACACAGTCTACAGCTAACTCTTATAAAATTTAGCCAATACTTTTTTTCCACCAGTACATTTTACCAATGAGGTTGATACTATTACCTAGTATCAAGATTGCCAGATCCTGCTGTAAGACTTTGGTTTCAGTTGCTTATCACTCTGAAGTTTTAACATGTGGAATGAACTCTTCCAGTCCTGGATACTGATACCACACAAAAGAAAGAGGGAAAATATTTGTCAAAAATTTTCTGCCATTTCCAAATACCTGGCTAATGAAAAATACACTAATTTGCCAAAAGAAAAAATTCTAGTTAACTCTGGGGAGGGAAGCCAGGACTTCAAATTCTGAGGAAGACAAACTTTCTGTTAAGGCTATCTCTGCCACAACAATGAAAATCCTCTACATTTGACAAAATGGAAATGTACTGTTTTTTTTAACACATGTAGGTTCTCCATGAACTGAAAATTTTAGCAACTAAGTTATCCAAAAGTTCCGTTTGTACTGGATTTCGGGTTGAGGGACTGAGGGACTCATCTGTGGGTTGACATTAGGAGCAAAGTGAAAAGAGAATGTCTCTACTCAGTGCAGACTGACTGTTAGACAGGATGTGACTACTAAATGTTAAGAATTCTTTATTATTTGAGAACAGTCATTTTTTTTCTAAAGGCATATTATCTCACCCAAATTTGGGAAGATTTTCACCTGAGTGGCAAAAAGCACATTTCTGACATTAAAAAAAATCACAAAAGTAAAATAGCACAAGAGTTTTTCAGTGAGAAGAACAACTTTCATTTTATTCTAAGTAACTTAGGAACTGCTAAACTGCTCTGGCAGTTTTTTTTTCCAGATAAAACAAATAGAATTAAAAAAATCTGTGCAACAGGTGGTCTGTCAAAACTGTAAGATGCTGCAACAAGACCTTACATGAGAAAGTGTCGGGATTCCCAAGAAAGCTTTGAGTACTTTCTCAAACAAAGAACATGAACATAAAATGTAACTGGTCTGACCGCCAGTAGGTAAAGCAGGGCCTATCAGGCACCTAGACAGAGACACGAGTAGGTGGATGACCTTCCTCCATCTGGTCTCCGTGAGCATTCAGCAAACTGTGAATCAAAACTGATTAATGAGAGGCCATGAAGTTTTGAACATGAAAAAGCCACTGGGCTGAACCCTGCAAAGGCACTCTTGTCATGTAGCTTCCCACTTCCTTGGCTTAATTGGGCTTTTGGGATCAAGACCAGTTTGATGACCCAGTTCTTGACAGCACTCTCAGAAGTAAAATGAAACAGTAGGGCAGGACACTCACCACATCTGTGCTTGTGATCTTGGCCAGGAGCTCTGTTAGGCTGTCTTCAGAGACTGAACTTTCCCCATCATCACACTGAAGACCACAGATGGCTGCTCCCACACTTCCAGTAGCTATCATTGATGGTGGATACATGGCAAAGTTAAAATCTGCAAGAATAGATCTGGGAATTAGTCCAAGCACAAGCCAGAAAAGCTGCAAAACAGCAGAGGTGATGAACATAAAAACCACACCCAAGTATAAATAAAAAAAAAAAAAAAGAAGAAAGCAGAAGACAGACTAAAGGATCATTTCATTTGCTGGGACTCTTCATTAGTCTCATTACGCATCACCAGTAGTCAAAGGAGATGCAAGAGTCTTGTGAATTAAAATGCAAATGCAGTTTGTTCTTTTATTCTCACTGATGCATAAAGAAAACTTGGACATTTTTTAATAGTTTTTCTTAGAGAAAAGGACAGAGAAGAATAGAGGAGATTTCTACAGGTTATGTCAGAAATGTGGATCTCACTCATTTTAGAACTCTATGTACAATCAAAAAACTAAATGAGATTTTTAATCAAGACCGTTTTTACAGATTTAATTAATTCAAGCTCTTAAAAAAAGTCTGGGAAAGAGATCTTAATTAAGAATTCATCTTTACCATTCTATGTTAAATATCTTTGCAATTAGGAAGTCAGAACACTCAGAGCCCATAGCTAAATAAACAAGTTAAAGCTAAATTAATGTCCAAACTTCTCGGACATCTGTGGAGACTGAGAAAAAGTGATAAAACTGAACGTTGCTGCAAAGGCGCTAGGCACCAGTTTATCTATTTTTTTTCCTTCCCCAGGAGATTTTCTGTGTTATAAATATCTTCTTAAAATAAAATTCAAGATCAACAGTTTAACAGTAACTCATTACTAAACTCTTCTTTTCAACTTCTCACTTGTAGGGATTGTAGGAGAGGGAAAAGGAAGCCAAAGGAATATTTAATATGAAAAAAATGCTATAAATACATTCAGAAAAGGAATGAACTGCCCTTTTGCTACAGATCTCAGTCTTTCTCCTTCCAGCTAACACGTCCTTCACTCCTGACAGTTTTTGTGTACCCAAAGTTGTACATACATGGAGAGTTTAGCTCACTCTCCCATGTGCTGGGCTTGCTGATACCAGAATAGCTGTGAAGAGCTCCTCCCACATGCAGAGCATTCCTCTCCATGCTGAAGTATATACATTGGCTTGATTTGGAATAGAGAACTCATGTAAATCTGTGAACCTTGACCTCCTTTTCATACAGACTAACTAGAAAGTGAGACATG
>JAVCKT010007408.1:0-10633 GCA_032273925.1 Rhynchotus rufescens
TTGTAGAATAATGCAAATTAATACCTAGCATCAATCAGCAAACAGACTGAAGACTAGACTCTCTCCTAAATCCCTCTAGTTTCTGTGCCTATAGTCACCTTCTGCTCTATCAGAACAGCATAATTCTGCTTTCTGGATGTAAATGTAAATTGTGACACTTAAGGTTTGCTAAACAGTTACTGTTTTACATCTCTCTCTCTCTGTTGCCTCATAAACTTAAAAATGCCACTATAAATTATTTTCTAAAATATCATAGATTTAAACATTACAAGGCAGTAGAAGGGTAGTACAAGAAAAGCTTGTGATTAATTAACCAGTATTTAATAAAATAATAAAAACACTCTTGGAGCTTGGCAGCTTTTGTGAAGTCAGTTTATAAGTCAAATGTATTGAGGCAGTTGACAATATACAGTACAGGATCCTGAGAGTAACCAATTAACACAATCCTAGGGGAAAAAATAGAGCAAACAACACAATAACCTCATTCTTCTGGTGAGTTTAATTTGCAAAATCTCTTTCCCAACTAAAAATATTGGGTTTAATAACATTAAATGGGTTTAATAACATTAAACAGAAATCTAGAGAAATGCTCAAGGACATCCCTGGAATCTTAAATGAACTCCACAATATGGTTTCTGGGCAGTTAAAACAGCTCTGAGACGAGATCCCCTCCAGGAAAATCCATGTTATTACAAATAGAAACCACTTTATCAAGCTCTAAAGGAAATGGTTTCCGCCTGTTTTTGTCCATAAGCGGCTAACATCAACTACAAAGGGATATTAGCACAAGAAAGAACTGCCAAACTCCTTTTCTCTGCTAACGGGAACGTGCACTGTGAACAGTGCTGGAAAGCCTCCCTTCTGCAAGTATTTTCCCATCTCAAGAAGGTCCCTGCAAGGGAAGGTCACTCTCTAAAGCTACATGAACCTCTCCTCACAACGGGAAGCCCGAGCAGCCAGCAGAGCCAGCAAAGCCTCCCCCGGCCTCTCCTCTTAGACACTCCTCAGGAGCGTTGACGTACTGAAAAGGCAAAATTATTCTTGTCCAACAACACGTCAACTGATAACAAATTCCCCATCCAAATGCCTCGACAGAGGCGAGCAGGTGGATCCTTGGAGATCTGTGCCACCTCCAAGGTGTATGGAACGACCTGATGCCAGCCACAGAAACCAAAACCCAGCAGTGCTCCCAGCCCACACGACACGCTGCTCTAAGCCCTGTCCTAACAGTAAACTACAGCTACCTTTGTAACCAGTTGGGAGAAAAGCTGATGTCTGTTTCCCTGTGGGTTTCACCCGCTGAAGGGTGACAAGGGTGCAGAAGGGCTGGTGGTGCCTGGTGGCACCAAAGAGGCCGGCGACGCTGTCTCCTGGGGGTGGACACGCAGCCCAAGTCAAGGAGCTGATGGGTTGTTGGCCAACCCGGCCATCAGCTCAGCCCGAGGCTGCAAGTCTCCAAGTTCGGCGAATTTATTACTCTCTAATGGTTTTACTGGCCCGTACTGACCTCCAAAGTAACTTGTACAGACCTATTTCCAGGTATCTAAAAGCACTGACCCACCACGTACCAGAGGTTTGTTTCTGACAAACGTGCAGCATTCTCATTTCTTTAAAATTGCTTGATTCAACACAATACCAAATTAACGTTTCTCAGATACTTTGGCAAACAGTACCCAGCAAATCCTTCATTTCTCATATTTCTACTTTAATCACTGGCATTTTTATTGAATACATTCTAAAGACCAATTCCACAGCTAACTGAGGAGAATTTTACTAATACTGTGGTAAATATTCTTAGAAAACCTATGAAAAAAAAAAGAACACACAATGAAATGACCGTAACTTGACATTTATGGATGTTGCGGTCTTTGGTTGACATCCAATTGCATGCTAAAAATACTAAGAAAAGAGCTATATTAAGGTAGTAGAGTACAAGGTGTCTCCATGCAAAATACTGGTTTGCATAAAACACAAAAATATTTTTCCACAGAATATAAACTTAACCAAATAAGGGGAAAAAAAAAATAAAGCACCAGACAAAACAATTCACAGTATTACAAAGACACCGAAGGGGTAGTATTTATGCGTTATGCCAGAAACAGATTCCAGGGAAGTGGTGCCTGAGGCACCATTTTTAGAACTAATAATCACTAATATGAGAATGGGAACAAGAACTATGCACATATTTTGGTCAACTGAAAATCTGAGTTACCGGAATATTACACTAACTCCTAACTTCAAGAGCAGAGCTGACACTTGTATCTTGAAGATACAAAAGACAAAATGCTGATTTGAAATTCTTGAATTCTTCAGAGATCCAGTGTGATTTTGATAAAAGGCAAGAGATGCTGAGAGTGGCTTTAAATTACCATATACATCGATTTTCAAGAGTCTTCATTTCTATCACTGAGGTGTCCAAGAATTTATTAGTTTAAAAATGTATTCATAATAACAAGAACTCAATTGGTTTCAAAAATTTCTCATCTTCTCCCTTCTCAATTATGGCAAACTCAGTCAAGCATCATCATTCCTGGGATATTAAAAAAAAAAAAAAATCCAGTCCTCCTTTTCATAAAACCAATCATTCCTGCTCAAAGCTCCAAGAGAAAAGGCATTAGGCACCAGCTTCGTTGCAACACACCAACAACAGATTTGGCCTCCTGTAAATTAGCAGCACTGGTCATGCAAAACACCTGGTGTTGTGGACTGGAAATAGCAACCCCTGAAAGAAAACTCCCCAGGGTATTTGTTTTTACTACCCCAGATACCATCTTGTATTTCCTATCAAGGCATCAAGTTCATATATGTTATTTAAAGGCTATATATTTCATAAGTCTAACACATACACTTCCTTTAGGTGTACATGGACTTTTAAGGTGTTCTTTTTTAGACCGTTATCTAATTGTATCTCAACAGGCTGCAGACACAACAGCAGTCTCTTTAGGAAAGGGAGAATTGTAGCATTAAAAATCAGTGTTGTATTTGCTTCCTGCTTTGCTCATGAAACAGCTGTTCTGAAGCTGTTTTGAAGCCCTTCTACTCCCCTGGCAGGAACACCTGGGATTTAACAGTAAAATTAACAGTAAACAAGAAATGTGCTAAAAACATTTCAATCCAGAACGTGAACCATACTTATAGCCACTGTTATCAGATATTGATAAAAAGAGAAAAAAAAAAGAGAGAGAGAAAAAATCCATCTTTTAGGAATACATTTGCTTCATAACCAAAAATGAATGATTTATGTCCCAGTTGCAAAACCCCACCAGTGACTGCAAGCTTCTGGTGAGGCATTGCTCTTCTGACCTACCAGTGTAACTATGGGAAATATGGAGGACAAGCAGTGGTTTTATATGCAGATTAGGCTACATTTCTTGCATTTTCTACTACTGATGCTATTCCACCAATGCAGCGTTAACAGTGAGAATGGATTCTGGCATAAAACATTCTCTTGTTTTTCTCAAGCCCCAAATTCTAGCTACAATTCAAGTGGCAGGCAGCACCGCACCCACATGGGCATTCCTCTTTGTGCCACCACCAGTGCCCTCCACTGAAGTATTAGGACTGGTGGGAAACCTTGAGAGAGTTAAGGGTAACTAAGACAAGGCATTTGGCTGCCCTTGTAATCAGCAGTCAACTTAAACAGCCATTTTAGGTCATGAGAAATTTCAAAGATGACAGCTCCTTCACAGTTCTCTTCCCACGGTCAGGAAAAAAATAACGCATGGAAAAGAAACACTACGTGAAAAAACTCCTTTTTCACTAGCTTTTATGATAAGGTGCACATAAAACAAAGAATGTACAAGGGTATCAATCACTTCCCTAATTGAGAGCCTTTTCAAGGCAGTGCACAAGCTTAGAAGAACATTTAACATCTATCAGCTGGCTCACACACTGTTTTTGGACACTGATATCTGCAATCCTTTCAGCGGATGTAGTGTCATTGTCTTAGTTCAGATGACTCAGATAAAAACCAACGTGGAAACACAGTTTGTTTTCATGCTTTTGGTCTCCCACAACAATAACAGGAAGAGCTGTACAGATCGATACGCAAGATTGCTAATAGGGACTTTTCTTCTACCCATGACTATGTATGCAAAGCTTTCTTAACCAGGTAAAATATGTAACACTTACCAGATCTCGATGAAGCACCCAGTTTGCATGGAGGTAATGGATTCCATCGAGGATCTGGTAAAGGAGTGATTTAACCATAGATCTTGGCAACTGCATGGGCTTTTTATTTGCTTTTGAGGCACGGTGAAACTTGATAATATGCTAGAAATAAAACAGGTAGAAACATGAAGTGCATTAGATAAGTAAGAAGCCTTGTTAACTATTAACACTAAATAATGGAATGAAATATCAAGTTTCTTGAACTTTGCCATTAAAATTAATAGTCATGTGCCCCCCAATTTCCTTACATCATGTTTTTGTTCTCCGAGTTGCTTTAAAAAAGGGCTGTTATGCTCTTCACAACACTGAGACTGGCTACTTACCTCCACTAAAAGCTCCGAGACGTTATCCTCCCTTCTCCTCCCCACCTGAGACACTATTAGCCTCACAGCTGCCACAGAAGAAGCTTCCAAACCAGCAGCAGCTACCGGGAAGGTACCTGCACCTTATGTTCCACATCCTCCCTCCTCTCCGAAGACACCAGGGCAGAGCCCTTGCAACTACTTTTGTGTTCTGCCTCTAAAAGGTAACCTCTGCAGACGGGATCAAAAGACCCTGCTTTAGGGTGAAATCTGGGGCAAACATCTAAACACGGCTACATTCTCATTCAAAGCTTTGGCTGTGGATGTCACTGGTGACGACAAGTTTAGGGTTCCTGGATTACAGCAGTCAGTCAGTCACTAGGGGATAGATACAGCTTGAGAACAAGGAATGCAAAAAGGGACCTCAGTATCAGTCAGTGGAAGGAAGGAAAAGAAGGGAAAAGACTGTTAAGAGATCATGAAGTATTCATAAACTAATTAACACTTATTGCAAGACCAGCACAGAGATGATGGGTTAGGTTTGGTTTTGCCACCCTGCACAACACAAGAAATGAAATGAGGCTTGGGGGCTTTCTATATTTTCAGTTCTCACACGAGGCTGGACCATGAGCAGCACAAACCCTGTCTTTCCACACTGCCACTCAGCAAATGAACCAAGCCGCTCCTCCAGACGAGCACGTATCCTCTTAAGGAGATTCACAGAAGCACCTCAAAATAACAAAACCATTTTCAATTATGTGCTTTTCTTAGGATAGAAATTACGAAGGCAATTTGCATTTCTACTGAAAGCAATTTGGAATGCTAATCTGAACAGTGACAAGACTATTAAATACTTGGTTCTTTAAATAGGATGTGTCTGGTTCAAGACCTCCATCCCTTGGGAAGAAACCTCTGCTCCCCGAGCCCTCCAAGTCTGCCACTCCTAACTCTCCACCAAGACAGTGACTCCTACCCACATTCCTGTTCCTAGAGATCCTTCCACTGCTAAAGCTACAACAAGGATGGCCGTATGGAGACAAAAACACCCAGTATTAAAAAAAAAAAAAAAAAAAAACAACTTACAGGATTATCAGTTTTTAATACATGAACAAGGATTAGCAAACAAAGCAAGCTCTTGTCATCTTATCCCTCAACTGCGCAACTACTCTGAAAACTACATGGAATCATTTTCTTAGCAAAGTCTGGATTCCAAAACTGCATCTGAAACACAGGAGTCCCTACTGCCCCCTCTGCACTGGAAATGCCCCTCGTGCATAGTCACAGCGTGGCCGTAAGACACAAAATACAGAAGCAGCGACAGGCAAAGGGCACCACACAGAGACCCACAAACCAAGGCACGTAATGAAACCCGAGCCCTCAAAACCACTCTATGTGGCACCACTGAAAGGGAATACTCTACTGTAATAATTCCTCATAAAACACCATAATACAAAGGCACAGAGAAAATGGCAGTGTAAAAAGACTCAGTGGGACCACATCAACAGCTACGGTGCATTCGCTGGGAAGGTGCTGCCTCTGGCCTGTCAGTTAGAGCCCCTCCGCTATCCAAGCTGGAATTCTGGGGGAAGCCAGGGTTGTTTCTCCTCCTCCACAGGAACGCCTGTGTGAGCTTTGAGGCCGGGCCTAACGCCAGGCCTAAAGCCCGCAGGGTGCACGGCAGAGCGGGGAACGGGCGCGGGCTGAAGCCCCGCTAACGCGGGCGGCCCTGACGCTGCCCTGGGGCGCCCGGCCCAGCTCGCTCCCACCCACAGGGCCGAAACGCTCCTGCAGGGACCACAAACTGCCCCGCAGGGACCACAAACCGCCCCGCAGGGCCCTCTCTCCTGTGGGGAGAGAGGACCTCTGGCCTCCTGGAAATAACGCAGCAAACGGCTCAAACGACACCCAGTGAGGATGGGCCCCTGGTCGGGCTCACACCACCTTCAAAATCCATAGCCCCAAGTTCTGACACCAGCAAAATTCAGGAAAGGACAGAGGGAGATGTCAAAATACCACAACGGCAGCAAGGGATTCTTTTTTCTTTTCTTTGAAGATAACTCTCTCCAAAGAGATTTTTTCCTTAGATCTAAGCAAGTAGTTTCTCTTATTTATGAGTTATCTAATTCATAATACCTAATATGTAATACCTAATGTATGAATTACAACTGATGGTTCTCCTTTAAGGAGGCAATATCTATATTAAACCAAAAGCAATTTCCTACAGAAGTGAATAGCAATTATTGCTGCCAACTTACTCCAATACAGACAGGTTTACATTAGGCAAAAGAGCAAACCTGACTCCATCACAACTAAGATCTGAGGACTGGCCTTAAACTAAAAATACACTCCAGGGCCAAACAGTTCAGGGAACTAAGATGCTGAATCCGTCCCATGCCACTGGAAGGAAGCCACTGTGCTTGTGACCAGTGCCTATTCTCGGGAGATTTGTGAAAAAATCTTCTCATTTCTCTTGTGCAAATGTCCATTTAAAAAAAAAAAAAAAATCCACGTAAGCAGGACTGAGCGTTGCCTTGTTAAAGGCAACATACATTCGAGAATGCGAAAAGCAAAGAGATGCTGTTGACCCATGTCTCTTCTACTGGAAACAAAGAGCACAAGCCCTTTCTTCTTTTCTTATATTTCAGAAATTCACCTATATGGCCCTACTACTTTCTGGGAAAATATCACCTATCGCTACTATTTAAATTAAGAGGCATAACAGAAATAAGCAACCGGTCATAACTCAACAAATGTCTCTCTGATCAGGCAGAAATCAGGCACAGATCAGGCAGATCAGGTCTACCATGAGCCCCAAAGCAAAGGACACTGAGGAAAAACTCCACTGCAAGAGTAACCTGAGCAACTCTGCTCACCAGCTAGAGCAGGGAGATGCGCTCTTCTCACACCACAAAACATCGAGGATTTAGCATTAAAATCCAAGACCTCAGCTGTAGAAAAGAGCAGAAGTGACAGGACGTGCCAAGACCATGTAAATGGAAATACATAAAGAAATCAGGCTAAGCAACAGAATCACAGAGTGGAGACTCTTGGAAGAGCACTCAAGCTCCCTGCCTACATCTCCTACGTTACCTTCTGAAGGTCCTAAGAAGCGTGAAAGTTGGCTCACGAGAAACAACATACGTACCACATCTCCCAGTATACACAGTGTGAACACAGCACAAGATAATATATGCAGCAAAACAGCTGAGTTTGTTTCCATGAAAGCCCCCTTGTATTTAGCCCATATTTAAATAAGCATTCAATGAGGTCCTAAACTAGTTTTAGGCTGCATATAAGGAAGTCAAACTGAGGCAAATTTACTCTATTTTTGTTTCAACCCACTTCTGATTCCAAGAACTGTTGCTCAGTATAACAGAGGTTAAAACAAGTAAATAAGTTGTACCTGGAAGGCTTCCCTGCAAATAGAAAGTCAACTAAAGGAGAGATTTGACATATGCCTGACAAAAAAAAAAAAAAAAGAAAAGAAATTCCAGTGTGAGCTCCCACCTCGTGATGTAACTTGATCCACACAGAGGTTCAATTTCAAGATACACATTGATTAACTGTAATGCTCAAAGATTATTTTATATTGCATGAATCTCTATCAAATGTAAATGCAATTACGGCAGCCTAGATGCCTTCCTTAACTACGGCAGCCTCCTCTCCCTGCTGGAATGAATTGCCTGTTGGCTACACATATCTCAGCAAAACCCATCTTTCTATTCAATCCCTAATCCAAGCCTTAAGAATACAGCAGAATTATGTCAGGCATTCCCATTGAACTATACTAAACAAGTATAATTATGTTTTATTACTCAAGAGACTGAAGTTGAGACACACACTAAAACTGCCCCAGGGTCAAAAGGAAGATTCAGATGGTACAGCTGCAAGTATCATTATAAAGAATAAAATGATTTCTATCCTCTCTCTTCAGCAATCAGTACTCAAACAAAAGTTACACATTTTAATTGAAAAGCACTTGAAAAGCTATGACAAATAAATCAAAATTCAAAGGTGGTATAAAACCTGAAAGTGCACTCCTTGAATATTTATAACACAGGGAGCAAAGATAACTCCAATGAACCCAAGTGACATTTGTTTGTTGTTCCAAAGACAAACCATCCATCTTCATCTGCCTGTACTTGGAAGTAATTTCAGACACCGAAGTTTTCGACACCAAAAATATTTTGTCCAATGTATACCGCAAGAATCAAAACAAACCAAAAAACGGGTGAAGTTTTTTTTTCTAGAGAAACCACTGCAAGTTCCAGTTCTGGGTACACAGTGTTGCAGCAACCTCCCTCAAAGCCCTGTCATTACCCACTATCTTCCTTGAACCAAACTGCCTCATTCATCCATTTCCAAGCAGCAGGAGGGCATTTGAAGAGGCAGTGAAGGGAGCTCTAGTCCACTATCTTATACCAAAGTTGACTTATTTAAAATACACTTTTTTGATGAAAAGGATAAGCTTTGAGGCATAGCACAAACATAAATAGATTTGGCATCGTTTCCCCAAGTTCTCAGAGGTCTTAAAAGTTCTTCTGAGTTATAAAGATCTCAAGATTTCAGCATAACTCCATACAATGATGAAAAAAACCACAATTCAATTACCTTGTCTGAAACATTGCAAATATTTAGGACACTCTCTCCACATTAATTCTTTACAAATTTTATGCTTTTACATCCTTGTCTCTGTCTTTGAGCTCTGCCCCTATCTGTTGTTTTCTCCCCTTCTCATGCCCCAACTTACAGAAACCTCTACAACCCTGCCAAGAAATAAAATGTGAAGTAAATAAATAAAATGTCACACAAATGAAACAATCCAAAACGTTTGGGACCAAGTACATTCCTTTCTCCACTGCTGCTCCCTATAAAGCCCAGCCACTTCTTTGTATTGACAGAGATCCTATCTGTTATATTTACAAGGGGCTAAACCATGAAGAAATGTCATAAAGAAAACTTTCTGTAACAATGGCTGATGGTTAAAAAAACATAATATTAAGGTAAGCAAAAGCCCACCCCAATCCCTTCTTCCTCAGCAAATCCTCCACTATCCTGCCTGCTAGAAAATTTCTGTGATGGCAAAAATGCCCATCAGGGAAGAATGCATCAAGGATCACCTAATGGTATGGGACTGGAATAAAACCAAACATGCCCAGGACTGTACAAAAGAAAAAGAAAAAAAGTAAAGCTGCTATCTAGAGAAGATTATTCCCATTTATATAAAATATCATGTGAATTATCCTCATAATAACTTAGACTAAACTGAGATCTAGAGGAAGTAAAAAGTAGAGCTGATTATACCAGATTTGAAGACAACTTTGAAACTTCAATCTATTAGAAAATATCAATGTGATTAAAAAAAATGGCAAGGTCTTTGCACAAGTCAGTATCTCACACCCGTCATTTATCATAAAAGAACATAATCCAGAACATTTCTAACTGAAATTAAGCATCTGTATTTCTATCCTGAGACAGACTGATAGTTTTAAGAAATTCATACGCAAGAAGAATATTTTCCCCTTTCTATTACTTCATAAAGATTATTTTCAAGCACACTTGCCTACGCTTATAACCTCTAATCTAAATTTTAAAAAGCAAAATCTTGGTAACAAATATTCCATACAACACAAAACCAGTGCTCATCTCTATTTTTATTGGTATCAAGGTTAGCTTCAAAACTAATTTTGCTCCAAGTTTTTCAGTGCTAGTTGACACTGAAGTTACTTGTTAGAGATTACTTTAAAATCTTGTATGAGAAATATTTTATCAAGCCAAAAAATATCCGCAATCATTGTTTAATGGTTCCTAGATAATGAACACACCATCACATTCAATATTATCAAATCATTTTAATAACCTCTTTAATCAACCATGCCATAAAAATATTGGACAAAAACTCAATGTATATCAGAATGAAGTAACATTAATATCCAGAATAGTGGATTCTAGGCTTTAAAATTATGCATAACTATTAAATGATTCCAAGAATTAACTCCATACCACAGCAAGAAGAGGTAGATACACCACCAATTCAGAATATTTGCAATAACATTGCTTAGAATCAAGAATTTTATTTAAAAAATATGTAGGCTATGAAGCTGAAAGCACTGCATGATGTGCTTATTTGTAGTATTTAAATAAAAGTTTGTATGCTTTAT